>JAPPVO010000032.1:118351950-118610390 GCA_030407325.1 Camellia japonica
CAATCTGACAAGACGGATCAAAACTAAAGTTGAAGTTGTTGAAACACACTCGGATGTCCCAAATTTCCTTTTCTTCTCTTGCTTCGCACGAATGTAGAGAATGGCACAGCATCTGAGCACAAACGATTTTTTGAATAAAGAAGGGTTTTCAACCGGGGTATCGAGCCTACCACAGAACACAGCGAGACAGACTCAAACAGAGAAACAAAAGGCACACGACCTAACACAACGAGACACTCGGAAAAGACTCAAAGCAAACCGAACCGACAAATAAGACACGACACACGGACATGTTTACACAAGAGAGAGACCTGAATCTCGAGGAGCCAGTTCCTCCGGGTATTTTCCCACCCTTTCTGATTTGTGATACTCACATCACTCGGCCCTCAGGCTCGGTTTTTCTCTCAAAACCCTTTTCTTACTTTTCTCTCAACTTACCTCTCTATTCTTTATTCTCTCATTTTTCATCCCTCCCCAGAGGGTGATAGGTAAACGAGTTGGGTTCACGCCCAACACTGTTAGCTCACGGCTATTTCTTCTGGTGAATAGGGTGCCCTTCTGGCGAGTATGTTGACGGGGGAAAGACAGAAGACCTGACTCAACTGTGCCCCTAGTTCGTCACTTTGACCATTTTTTTGTTTTCTTCCTAAAACAGTTTTGATCAAAATGAGAGTCAGATAACACACTTATTCGATTTTTGATTTGAAAATCATGCGAATCAGGCTGTGAGCACTGAAAATTCTCCTTTGGGTCCAAACATGGTCCAATTTTTGAAAAATGAAATAGTTTTCGAGAAAATAAGTCAACCTCAGTGAAAATTTTCAAAAACTATTTTTGCAAACAGTCAACGCTCAACGAGCGCGGAACTTACCCTCGAGATATGCAACCTCGGATCGGAGGAATGGAAAATTGCCCCTGGCTTAAAGGGGGATAAGGCAACGGAAAGTTGCCCCTGGTTTGGACGGTAACTCAGGGCAACTTGCATGTATGGCAACGGAAAGTTGCCCCTTGTTTGGATGATGCCGCGGCACATTGTAAGCCAGTCCTTGTTGACGACGATCGGACCCTCGGACGCGGAGGAGACGAGACGGTTTGAATCAATATATGGACACAGTCACCTGGAAGGTGTTGGTGGTTGGACTTCAAGAGAAGTTAATCACGTAGTTCCGGTGCTGTAATGAGACTTGGATTCGGAGGAGGCAAAGTGATCAAAACCATGACATGGACTGAGACGCTATGGAAGCGTTGGGGGCTGGACTTCAAGATGAAGTTGCCTACGTATCCCAAACATGGGAATCAAGCCTTACGTAGTTCCGGTTAAGGTACACTCGGGTATTTTAACCTTCACTGTTTAGGCTCTAACTTTTGCCAAGGCGCCCAATGCGGGTTTTCGACCTTGCGAGCTATGTTTTTCTTTTCTTCTTTTCATTTCTTTTTGCTTTTCTCTTTGTATTATTTTCTCTCTTCTTTTTTCTTCTTTTTTTTCTCTTTTCTTTTTTTTCTTTTCTTTGCTCTAACTTTTGCCTGGCCGCCCTTCCGGGTTTTCGGCCCAGCGAGCCTCTCAAAGGGGTAAAAGTGTAGCAAGCCCATGCCAAATGGTTTTGAGATTGAGGTCCTCTGTATCCAAGGGGGTGACTGTGGTGTTGATTTTCAGAAGAATCCATCACGGTTGCTTCATGAGCTTTGTCTGGTGGGATCTGATCTCCTCGATCTGGCTTTGGTCCCTCTAGCTCGAGGGCTGCTTCAAAATGGGCCGCACAGGCGTTTCATGGCACTGTTGAATGAACGGATTCCAGTTTGCAACAGATAATTGAATCTTGAGGCTGAGAGCGATTCTGGGCTGCACAATCTCAAGAGCAATTCCACACAGGTCTTTGCAAGGCTGCGCAAAACATTTTGTTTTTGAAAGTTTTTAAGAAAGCGACAAATCGCTCGCGCTGAAGATAGTGTGGAACCAGTCTGGATCAGGCCAGGGTCCTTCTCAGCACTCACGCCGACAAGCATGATTTCATTCATTAAAAGCTTAGCATACGTTTCTCAAAATGATCAAAATTTTGCAAAACCCGAGGAATTCTTCCTCTTCGTTTTTATCACCGCAGTGTTCGAAAAGGGTTTTACGAGAAAGCTTAGGTCATTACAACGATGTTCAAGGCACAAGAGAGCAGGCGGACGTACTGTCGTTCCATTCACATTCTCTGGCACGGCTGACTCAAATAGCAACAATACGGAATGATAGCCACAGCTGTTTCATTCAATTTGTTGGCATAACTGGCTCTCGCAAACAGACTCAAAAAGCAAAAACAACTTTTATAAGACAAAACGGTGTTTGAGGCAACAACCCCGAAATCACCTGGTATTCTATACAAGAGGGATTGACTCATTACAATTAGACAGACCCTTAAGCAAAAGGACTGACTCAAAACAATGAGACAGGCTCAAGACAAAACAGAAGACTGACTCGACACCCAAGTCAGAATTTACGAAAATTAACATTTAGCAGGTGCCCAAAAATGCGTGCCAAACGCTACATCCAAAAATGCGCCGAGCTTTGCCCGCAGGCGGTTCACCTTCTGATTACATACTCGCAGTATCTGTGTCTTCAAAATCCAAGAACTCTGTAGTGACTGACTTGGCCGAGGTGGGTGGGAGGATAACCTCGTTGTCAATCAGATCCTGCACCTCATGGCGGAGGCGAAAACAATTGTCAGTGGCATGGCCTGTCTGCTGGTGGTACGCACAGTACAGAGCAGCATCATGTGTGGCCGGGAGATTCTTCGGGAGGGGTCGGGGCTCCAAGGGTTTGAGATGTCCCTTTTTGGCCAGAATCAAAAGTGCCCTAGACAGAGGCATGTAGAGAGGGTGGAAGACCCTGTGCCCTCGGGGCAGATACTTCGGGGCCTGAGCACTCTTGCTAGATGCACTAGCGAACGGATCGGCGGGGCGGCCTTGGATTTCTGATCCTTCCGGATGCAAGGTTGGGAGGGAAGAACTGTTTTGGCATGACGGGGCCTATCCCGATTCTCTGATTGACTGGAACTGCCCTCAGGCGGAGTGGGGAAAGCACCCTCCACAGCTTTTGTCACAACTGCAGATATCTGTTGCTTGTTCATTCCCTCGGCTTTCAAAGCCTCTACTGCCCACAGCAGTTGTTCGATAGGGTCGGCATCTGTCTTCATCTTGCCTTTATCTCTGGCTTCGGCCTGATTTAGAACTTGGTTTGATGCGTCGTTGCCATAGCTGGAGGCCATCTCCGGTTGGCTGAGTTCAATTACAATTCGCCCCAATAGTGGGGCTCTTGGGGTACAAAGCCTCCGACATATGGTGCGGCTGGTGAAACTGACATTCATAGGGATCCGTCACGGACCTTTGAAGATCACCTATCATCCCCATTAGTTCAAATGTAGTAGGCTCGCGAGCCTGATATAGCTGAGGGGCCCAAACTGGGTGAGCGGCCGGCGACCTGGGCGGATGCTGCATGTCAACAGTAGTTTCCTCCTGTAGGGTGATTTCTTGACTCAATGCGGCCGTCATGACCATAATCTCTTCTGAGCTTTGCATCATGTTTAGTTCTGCCTCAGCAAGGAGAAGACACTAACTGTTCTGGATCAATTCTCTGAATTTCTGAACTGAAACGGGAAAACAAGCAGCATTTCAGCCCCAAACAGATCAAACACGGGTGTCGTCGAACAACGCACTCTACTCTGATATTGTTCCCCAGAATCACTATTCAAAACTGAACTGATACCCGCAGACACAACTGATTCTCAACAATACTGATACCAGTGCCCTCAGGCCTGATGCTCAAACTTTGCAAACTGATATATGCGATCCCCCTGCAGAGATACACTCTAAAAAGCACATAGCATGTAAAAGGGAGCCAATACACCCCTATGTTGGGGTAGGATTTCCCTGTCCTATTTTGTCTGGAGCTAGGGTTTCACTATGCACACAGCGGTTTCAACAACCTATATCAGGTAAGCAACCTGTCCTAGTTTGGAATGGTCACTATGGATTCCGAATATGCACTAGGTCGAATGGTCGAAAAGGTGCCCCGGTAAAACCGGGGTTTGTGTTCCCATACTGGCAGAGCCCGCAACCGGTCAGCCTTATGGACATGCCTTGACAAGACAAGCCTCCGGCAAACCGCTCAGGAATAGCAGATGACCAACACGGTGTCCTAGGCGCACCAATGCACATGCAATGCAAAGAAACACATAAACGTAGTCAAAACAGGATATCACGAGTTCGAGTCAAGCTCTCTAAAATCCCCAGCAGAGTCGCCAGAAACTATAACAAGCCCGCGGGGGACCTTCGCTACAGCTCGGACTCAATTTTGTGTGTTGCGGTTCTAAATCTGAACCAAAGAGTCCAACTCTGGCAAATCGTTTTGAAGAAAAACAGATTTTTGAAAAGTAGTGCCAAACATGGACTGCTTTGCCAGATACAGAGTCGCCACCTAAATATTTTTTAATGGGGGAATTTAGGAAACCCTGCTCGGAGCCAAAGGCCACGTGTCCGTCATCACAAATGTCTTGGCTCGGGAGCTTGGGTACGATCGAGGAAGGTCAGCTATGAGCACCCCTTTCGCCGGTCTGAAGACCGGCCTCTACTAACCGTGATATCCGATTTTGAAAACATTATGCGTTCTTATACCGGTTATTAGCCTAGATTTACTACGTTATGCGCACAGCAAACAAGTATAGACTAGGTTGCCTAATTCGGAAATAATCATTGCATATCCGTTTGTTTTGAAAGCGTTTCGGGTTTTGCTACTCGCAAGTAGGCTAAAATACGGATTTCGATGAGTTTTCCAACTCAAGCAACCCAACCTCCCCCACAGGCATTCAAACAGTTTTATCTCATATAAGCATTTAGCCACATGGTAGTCATGCTGTCATGTTAACATTCACATGCATGCGATATGCTAAAGCATAAATACTTACATCGTACTCCGTGCCAAAACAAGAAACTAGTTAGCAAACATGCATGACCTAGTTCATGTTAAATGGCTAATGCAACACAGGCGAAGATGCAATTTAGAGCAGGCTCGGCTAACCCTAAAGATGGCATGTGAAATGCACGAGTAACACGTATTCAAGTTAAATTTGAAATACAATGTAGTTTGTATGATGTACCGAGCCCGGTGCATGTTAACAAATGCATGGATGCACGCATGCATTGCATAAGGTATGCTAATTTTAAATATGCCCTAATCTACCCTCATAAGCAGGTAAATAAAAGGGAGAAAGAAGTGGGGGTTGGAAGACATGCACACCACTCACACACGCTTATTACAAATTATGCCCTCGCTCGGAGGGGCCAAAAGAATAATACAGATAATTAACTACGCAAGCTAATTAAATATTACAAATTAATTAAATTAACAAATTAATTAATCTAAGGAAAAAATAGTAAACGCCTCGGGAGGAGAGCCAAATGCAGCACGTGCTCGGGTCCTGCTCGGAATTACACTGCCATGCCTAGCCTGCCTCTGTTTCCCCTGCTATACTCCTCTGAAGACTGCCAAAGTCTCAGGAATACTTCCTTGGGAACTGGAGATCATCACCGGCTGCACAGAACTTCCACCGACAGTGGATTGAGCTCATCGGCACTGAATTGATCCATCGGCTGCAAATTGACTGCCGGTCGGCACTAAACACTGCCGGCCGGCACAAAATACCTGCAGAACCTGCAACTCACAGCAGCAGAGGGCAAAACTTGCATGGCAATGCAATTCAAGCAATTTATGCACCAAACACATTCCTTATCATGTTTGTGACTCAAAGGAGGATGTGCCTCGATTCTCGGGCCACCAATCACGCATTTCCATGCATGATGGCCCAAAGAACCAAGTATGCAACTTTCAATTTCAAATGCATGCAAACCATATAAACAAACAAGGGTGCCAAACCTCTATCATGTTTATCTCAAGAGGCCTAGCATGCATGTGAATGCAATGAAATCCTAAACATATTGGCTAGCATGCAACATGGACAATGTAATGTAAGGATGTTAATATGCAAACATGCCCACAAGACAAACATGTAAACCAAACAATGGGGTGGACTTAAACATGATCTAGGCAACTCAAACTAGGCCTAAAATCAGTAGCCAAAATGCTAAGTATGAGAGCTAAACACACATGCACATACACACATGTTAAGGCACACAACTTAGGTATTAAACAAACTACTCTCAAGCACACTTGAGAGGAGATAACATGAGATGATTAGCGCAACATGAGCTCTAAAATCATGTCAAAGCGTGGTACTAAACCAACTCAAGGTAGGCCAAACAAAGCATGCAAATGGCCCGAGACTTAAAGCAAGTCAATGAGGCATTGAACTATACTTATGCAAGACAATTATGGCACGCATTAAACAACTAAAAACAGGTTTTTAGCATGTTAAAACAAAGCCAAAAGGCTACTTAGATGACATCTAAGAGGCTTGAAACCAAAGACATGCACAATGACCAAAACATGGAGTATTCAATACATGCTTTTAAAGCATTAAAGAGGCAACTAAGGCAGCATACAAGCGCACCAAAGGGACTGAAATGACATGCCAAATGGTTCCAAACCATCAAATGAATGGTAAGCAACACGTGCTACATATACATGCTCAAAGGCTAGCAAGCCTAAAATGCAAAGGGGCCATATAATGCATGCCAAGATCAACCCAAATGACTATGGACAGAGCTAAAACATGTCAAAATAAGCACAAAACATTCATGAGTCTAAGCCTAAGCATGCTCAAATTAGGGCTAACAACCTAAGGCATGTTAAGGCAATACAAGGCATTACATGGCAACTATGCTAAGCATGCATAAGGGACCAAAACCAACTTAAAATCATGTTATATCATGGTATAATAAGCATGAAAAACAGTCATGACATGCTCAACACACACTTGAACATAGGCTCCCTCAAGAGGCCAAAACTTGTCTTTTTCAAGAACAATAAGGAGAGGGGGTGACCCTCTCCTTCTTAGGACTTCAAGGCATCATCTTCACCACTGAAATCCCTCAAGATTTCAGTGGTGAAGAGACCCCAACACCAAAATCCCGGATCTTAACAAAATAGCACAAAAATGAGGCCTTTCAAGGCCTAAGAGGGGCCAAACTTCCCCAAAGCACAAAGTACCCTTAATAAACTATCAAGAGGGCTAAAAAATAGAACTTTTATGTGTTGATCACCAAGCACAAAGACAGTCCTAAACTAGGTAAAAACAAGGTGCAAGAAAGGGGGAAAAAAGACTAGTTTCTTACCCTTGGAGCTTTTCTTCAACAATGGTGACCTTGATGTCTCCTTAAGCCTCAAACCAGTGAAGAACACCAAGAATAAGCTCTTAGAACCTCAACTCCAAGAGGAAGGTGAAACACTAGGTGCTTGTGTGCAATAGTATGAACTAAAGCACCTAGTGTACAAAATGAGCAAGGAAAAGAGAGATAGGATAGATATAGGATTTCTAACCTAAAACCAGACCTTCTTCTCTGTGTTTTCTCTCTAAAATGTCTAACTTCTTCAACCCTTGAGCCAAGAGAAGAGAGTCTTCTCTTATAGGAATCAAAGCTTACAAGCTAAGCAAAACAAGGGCTCATCCCTCCATACACGTGTATGGAGGGGAAACAAATGCGAGACAGCTGCCTTAAAATATCTCATAAAGCAACTGAACAGTAGTCGGCAGGGCAAAATTGTCATTTTGACAAAATTGACTGCCGACCGGCACAATATAGTGCCGATGGCAACACCAAACAGCCGGTGGCCTCTAGCCACTGCCGGTGGTGTGTGGGGATGTCTCCCAAGGCATCCTCTGCCCCTCTAAGGCAAAGCACAAGTGTTTGGTGCAAAACTAGACCAAAACGGTCAAGTTCGGAGGTCCTGAGACAAGGCGCGTAGCTGAGAACTCCGGGAACTCCAAACGAACACGAACATGGATAATCACCGAGTGTTCAAGCGGTGACGTCCAAGTCTTGAGGACGGTCAAAAATGGGGTGTCTACACCTGGTAGTGACCCTCAAGATTGAAGAATGCTAGGTAGGGCGCATTCTAATCAAACAAGGCAGCTCTTATGACATCATGTATATCAGATGTTACAAGGAGCTTGGCCTTCACCGCGATGACTTGGAGCAGTCAAACAACCTAATGGTCAGGTTCAATAGAACGCCGACATAGCCTCTAGGAGCAATAAATTTAGAGGTACAGGCAGGCACCAGGAATGTTATCACAGAATTTACAATAATTGATACCCCCTCTTTTTACAATGCCATATTGGGAAGACCATGGCTGCATGCAATGAGAGTTGTTCCCTTAACGCTGCACCAATTGTTACAATTTCCAACTGAATAGGGGATTGAGGAAGTCAGAGGGGATCAAGTACAGGCAAAGAATTGGTCCATGGCAGCAATGAAATCCAACTGCAATGTGCGAGAGGCAGAAAAAGTGAAAATCAAGGACGAGGACATGAAAGTCCTAGATGATGTTAGCAAAGAACCGGTCGAGAAGAGCGGGGAAGCCTTGAAGAAGATTTTGGTCCAAAAAGGAGATGAAGAACGCTTCTTTTTTCTTGACTCAGGCTTGGTCGAGGAGGAAGAAAGGGATTTAGAGGCTTTTTTACGGGCCAACATAGAAGTATTTTCCTGGACACCACATGAGATGCTAGACATTGACCCCAAGGTCACATGCCACATGCTCAATGTAGATAGGTCAGCTAAACCTGTCATTCAACGGGCAAGAAGGCCGACGTTGATTCATGTAGAGGTTGTAGAGGAGGAAGTTGACAAGTTATTGGAAGCCAAGGCTATTCGGAAGGTGAACTACCCAACCTGGCTATCCAACACAGTAGTTGTGAAAAAGAAGAATGGGAACTGGAGGGTTTGCATGGACTTCACCAGCTTGAATAAAACTTGTCCAAAGATAGCTTCCCTCTGTTTGAAATTGATCAGCTGGTAGATGCTACTTCAGGGCATGAGAGGATGAGCTTCTTGGATGCTTACAGGGGATACCACCAGATAGCGATGTATCCTCCAGATGAAGAGAAGACTACATTCATCACCCTAAAAGGGCTGTACTGCTACAGAGTGATGCCTTTTGGGTTTAAGAATACAGGGGCAACCTATCAGAGACTAGTGACCAAGATATTCAAACATCTGATTGGGAAGACAGTTGAGGTGTACATTGACGACATGGTTGTGAAGACCAAGGAGCTTGGAAATCACCTGGCCGACTTACAAACAGTTTTGATATCCTGAAAGCATATCGGCTTCAGCTTAATGCCTCAAAATGTGCATTTGGAGTTGGATCTTGAAAGTTTTTGGGGTATTTGGTCACCAGAAGGGGCATTGAGGCAAGCCCAGATCAAATCAAGGCCATTATTGACTTAAAGAGCCCGACGTCAACCAAGCAGGTCCAAATTTTGACTGGCAAGGCAGCAGCCCTGAACAGTTTATCAGCCGAAGTTCTGATATGTGTAAACCATTTTTTAGTTTGTTAAAGAAGGCCACAGATTTTTTGTGGACAGAAGAGTGCGAAGTTGCCTTGGCCGACTTGAAAAGGTACCTGACAACAACTCTAGTTATATCAAATTTAGTACCTAGAGAAGAATTGTTCCTATACTTGGCAATTTTAGAACACGCGGTGAGCGCGGTAGTAATCCGAGAAGATGAGGGAGAACAAAAGACGGTATACTACGTAAGTAAAACCTTGTTAAGAGCAGAAACCAGGTACCTGCCCTTGGAAAAATTGACACTGGCCTTAGTGATGGCTTCCAAAAAGTTAAATCATTATTTCCAAGTCTACAAGATTGTGGTATTGATTGAGCATCCTTTGAAGTCCCTGTTACAACATGGAGACCTGACAAGAAGAATAGCCAGATAGGCAGTAGTGCTGGGCCAATACGACTTGAAGTTTAGGCCTAGAACCATAATTAAGGGCCAGGTTCTGGCCGACTTTGTGGCCGACTTCACCCTTGGTGCCATCCTGTGTCGGACTCCAGTAAGCAGCAGCTTGGGATGCCCAGGGGAGCAGGAAGAAACCCAACTAGGGCCCAAGAACCCCACTCTAGCAAAACAGAAGAAAGAAGAGAAACCAAAGCCCTGTGACATTTACATCGGCGATTCCTTCAACCTGTTTGTTGATGGAAGCTCAAACCGTCAAGAAGCAGGTGCAGGAGTAGTGTTGGTATCACCAGATGGGCGAATGATAGAGCAGTCTATTAGTTTGGGATTCAAGGCCTCAAATAATGAAGCAGAGTATGAGGCACTGATTGCAAGGTTGAAGTTGGCAGCAGCAATGGAGGCCAATGAGGTGGTAGTCTTCTGTGACTCCCAACTTATTGTGAATCAGGCAACAGACGAGTATGCAACCTAAGATAAACGAATGATAGCCTATGTTAAAAAGGTTGTCAAATTGCTTTCCTTGTTCTAAGATTGTTGGGTATAGCAAGTTAGCTAAGATGACAACAGTCACGTCAATGCCTTGGTCAACCTGGCTAGTGCAATAAAGTTGGGGGAGCCGAGGACAATCATGATTGATTACTTGACAGGACCAAGTGTAGAATTTCTAATAACAGAATATGAGGCAATGTGTATAGAGATAGGTACAAGTTAGATAGATACAATAGTGATGTTCCTCAGGGATGGCAAGCTGCCAAATGACCGAAAAGAGGCACACAAGACCAGATTGAAGTCGGCCAGGTTCAGCCTAATAGCAGATGGCCATCTCTACAGGAGATCACTCACTAGACCCCTTTTAAGATGTGTACATCCCTCCCAGGTTGAGGACTTTCTATATGAGGTTCATGAAATAGTCGGTGGAAGCCATGTTGGGGGCAGATCACTTGCTCATAGGGCCATCACTCAGGTGTACTAGTGGCCCTACATACAAAAGAATGCTGATGTCTACATCAGAAAGTGCGAGAAGTGTCAAAGGTTTACGCCTTTGATAAATCAACCAGCAGAAAATTTGAACCCAGTATCCAGCCCTTGGCCATTTGCCCAGTGGGGCATGGATCTTGTTGGACAACTGCCCCAAGTAACTGGGCAAATAAAGTTTTTGCTGGTAGCAACTGATTATTTCACGAAGTGGGTAGAAGCTAAACCCCTTGCGAAGATTCGAGATATTGATGTGAAGAACTTTATATGGAAGAACATCATCACTAGGTTTGGTATGCCAAGGGCAATAATAGCAAATAATGGTACACAGTTTGACAGCAAGTTAATCAAAAGCTTCTGTGCAAAGTACAAAATTAAGAGCTACTACTCTACTCCAAGTTTTCCTCAGAGTAATGGTCAGACAAAAACACCCAATAAGACTATCTTGGATGTGATCAAGAAGAGGCTGGAAGCAGCAAAAGGGAAGTGGATGGAAGAGTTACCCAATGTGCTCTGGGCATATCGGACTACACTGAGAAGATCAACTAGAGAGTCTCCTTTTGCCATGGCTTATAACACTGAAGCAGTTATCCCACTAGAAGTCGGCATCCCTGGAATCAAAACCTAGGGAGTCGAGAATGGAACTAACAAAGCATTCCTGGCCTGAGATTTGGACCTGTTGGAGGAGAGAAGAGAGAGAGCAACAATTCGGCTGGGGGCATACCAGCAACAACTTGCTAGGGCATACAACAAGAAGGTTAGCCCAAGAGAGTTCAAGGTTGGGGACTTCGTCTTGAGGAAAGGTGTTTGAACAAAAAGGATCCCAGGGAGGGAAAACTTGGCCCAAACTGGGAGAGGCCTTATAAAATCATCTCGGTTGCCAGCAAAGGGGCATATCGGCTTGAAGACACTAATGGCAAGGAGTTGCCAAGACCCTGGAACACTTGCAATTTGAAATTTTTTTTATTAATCTTTTGTTTTTCGAAGTTATGTCATAATTTTACTAGCCGGAGTAATAATAAAATTCTAGTTTGATTTTTATGAATTTGAAATTTGTGCGATAGGACTGACAAGTCCTATGATGACGTTTCAGAATGAAACATGATGAATAACTTAGACTTATTATATGACAGAGTTGAATTAAACTTGCATATAATAGAGTTGAACTAAGTTGGCTATGTTTCTGAATGAAACATGATGAGTAACTTAGACTTATTATATGGCATAGTTGAATTATACTTGCATATAATAGAGTTGAACTAAGTTGGTGATGTTACTAAATGAAACATGATGAGTAACTTAGACTTATTATATGGCAGAGTTGAATTATACTTGCATATAATAGAGTTGAACTAAGTTGGCAATGTTTCTAAATTAAACATGACGAATAACTTAGACTTGCCATATCGGCAAAGTTGAACTCAGACTTGCTTAATGTGTCAGCAGAATAGAACTAAGTTCGCTTTCGGTAGATTAATAGAGAAACCAAGGTCGAATACCTCTACTAATCTTTGTTTGAATCTGACTTTGGCAAAAGACCATAAACGCATAATGTGAACTTAAGTGGAACTTAGGTTCACATTAGGGGCAGGGAGCAGGAATGATAAATAAGCTAGAGAGCTTGGCACTTGTTGGAATTTTTAGAAGAAATTTACAAGCTAGATTGGGTTTGACACTTGTTGAAAACTCAGAACAATTTATAAGTTAAAGTTAGCCGACTGTGGATTGGTCCTACAGTTCGGACTCCTATCACGGTTCTAAATCTAATCCCACAAACTGCAATGTGAGACTGATAAACACCAAAGAGTCCAATCCGGCAAGTCATTTTGGGAAATTGATTTTAGATCAAATAATGCCAAAACTGGACTGCTTTGCCAGATTACAGAGTCGCCACCTAAATGTTTTATTTTGGAAAATTTAGGAAACCCTGACTCGTGCCAAAGGCCACGTGTCCGTTATCACCAAAGTTGCCTCGGCTCGGGAACTTAGGTACGAGAGGGGAAGGTCCTGAAATGAGCACCCCTACCGGCCCGATCGAAGGATTGGCCTCTACTAAGCATGATATGCTATTTTATAAACACATGTGTTCTTATCCCGGTTATTAGCTAACTTACTATGTGATGCGCACAGTATACAAGTATAGACCAAAATCACAAGATTTGGAACAAATCAATTCATGTTTGTTTTCGAAAATGGTTTGAAAGTGCCACTCTCAAGTGGGCTAAAGCATGGATTTGCCACCCTCAAGTGGGCTTAAAACATGATTTTCCACTTCGCAAAGTGGGCTTAAAACTCACATTTATCAAATTGTTCCAATTCAAGCAACAAAGCCTTCATCCACAGGCATTCATGCAGTTAATCATTTAAGCAAATAACCTCATGGTAAACATGTTATCATGGCAACACTCACACTCATGCAAGTATGCTAAAGTGTAAAACTTACAGAGTACTCCGAGCCAAAACAAAAGCTAGTTAGAAATCATGCATGATCCTAACTATACAAAATGCCTAATGCAACCCATGAAAAAATGCAATTAATAGGCTCGGCTACCTAATCATGGCATATGAAGCAATTTGATAACATGCTTTGAAACACGTATTCAAATAAGTATTGAATTGACAATGCAATTTGAATGATGCGCCGAGCCTCGGTGCATGCAAGACAAATAAATTATGCATGCATGCGAGCATAAAGTATGCTAATTGAAAACGTGTCCCTAATCTAACCATCAAAAGCGGATAAATAAAAGGGAGAAAGATGTGGGGTTGGAAGACATGCACACACGCACGCACACTTATTACAACATTACGCCCTCTTGAAGGAGGGTCCGAATAAACGAGCTAAGCTAATCTAAGCTAAGCTAATTATTACAAATCAACTAATTAACTGCTCTAGCTAATTAATTATTACAAACTGAATTGAATAACTAGCTATGCTAAGCTAATTATAATATTACAAAACAAATTGAATGATTAATTACAACATAAGTAATAATCAATTACAACTAGCTAATAAAACAATGAAGTGGCCTCGCAGGCAACGGAGACATGTATGCTCGTTCGGCTTCCTCCCGAAAATCCACTGCCTTGCCTTTGGATGCCTCTGTTTGCACTTTGCTTTGATCACTGAAAACTGTACCAATTCCCAGACTGCCTTTGCTCCAAAACAGGAACACTTTGAACAACTTTTCCACTGATGGCCAATCGGCCACAAACACTAGCCGGTCGGCTAGTTTAATGGCCAGTCGGCTACCTCAGGTGGCCGATCGGCCATCCCTTTTCCCAAAATTCTGTTTTTCCTGCAACATAGAGCAACAGGGGCAAAGCAATGTATTTTTCAAGGAATGTGTGTACTGCCACCCTCCTCATCATTTCTCAAGCTCAAAGGAAGTGTGGCACTTGACTCTCAAGCCATCAACCAAGCATTTTCATGCATGATGGCCAAAGAACCAAGCTTGTACAAGCTTAGTCAATGCGCACATAAGACTCAAAGTGCCACCACCCTATCATGCAAGATCAAGGGTGACGATGACCAAGAAATGTGACACGTTTCATCACTTTGAGTATGAAACGTCCCACATTTCTTGTGTTTGGATTAACGTCCGATCCAAACACATGCAATGCAACACAAATGCTTATCTTACTCAAGTTTTACTTGGTTCATTTTTTACTTACTTTAGCATTACCAAGCCATTCTTTAGTTGGTTAAGTCCAAGATGAGTGTCCTCTAAGAGAGAGGGGTCAACCAAAGGATGGTTTAAGACATGAGAGAGATCATGCCTTTGGCTAGGAGGAACCCTCAAAAGAGAGTTAAAGCCATTGAGCACTAGCTCCATCTTAAGCTTAAACACAATCATAAGGTTAACCAACCCTCAAAACAAATAGAAAAATGAAGAAATGAGGGAGGTTACAGACTTTTCAGTGTTGAAATAGCATGCAAAATAATACTATAACATGCAAGCAACACATGCACAACATGTTAAGAGCCTAAAACATCGAAGCTAGTGAAGAACACTACTGTAGACACCCCATTTTTGACCGCCCTTAAGACTTGGGCACTACTGATGGTTTACTAGATGGAGAAAGGTGTGCAGGGGAAAGGTTCAGTTTCTTCGGCAAGGAGAGAGTCAAATCTCAACTTCATACCCTTTTTTTTTTGGACCAAAACAATCTTGATCAAAATATTTTAGACTTGAAACCCTCTCTTTCAAAATGTTTTGAAAATAAAGTTCTATGATGTTCCGACGCTCGCATTTTGTTAAATGTCGCACTTTTCAGTAAAGCGAGCAAGGGCAAAGTGGAAATGAACGAAAGAGAGATGAAATCTCTAAAAAATATTTCAAAACACCTTGTTTAGGGGTTTGGAGTTGAAGAAAAGAAGAGAAGAGGGAAGAAACCCAGTGACATGAATCGCTAAGAGAGGGACGAGCAGTCCTCGCTGAATCAGGCCTATTCATTTGCATACTTGGATTTCAGCTATGAGGCCACCACCATTGGAAATCTTACTTCCGGGCTTCATTTTGCACTCAAGAATCTCCTAAAGTCAAGTCCAGATGGGGGAGAATAGTTAGTTGAAGTAGGGCATCAATCCGGTTGGACCGATCTGCGCGGCTTCACCAAAACAGGCATAACTTTTTGCACAGTTGGAATTTTAATGCAAGGATGGCACATTGGAAAGCTAACTTATGGGGCTTCATCATAAGGGATGGCTGACCACCTTGGACCTTTTGAACTGGTCGGCCTACTCCCCCCTGTCTTGTCTCTGTGAGTTGTTGCCAACTGTGCCTGCTGGAAAGCACAGAATTGATCCTCCATACACGTGTATGGAGGATCTTCAAGCTTGGTTTTGAGCTTCTAGGAGAAGCTTTGAACCTCTTTGGCTATAAAGGAGGGCCTCTCCCTCATTAGCAAAGGTTCAGAAGTTGGCTGGAGCATACATACATATATCTCCCTTTGTCTTTATATTTTAGCCTCTAAAGAGTCAAGTTCTTGCCCCTTTACACACTACCTCTTAGTCTGACACCTCCAACACCAACCTAAGGTCCTTGGAGCTTGTTTTAAGAGGTTAAGGAGCTACATTTTTTGTCCAGAAGCTGCTGGAGTTGCTGAGGTACAACGGTAACACCATATTCCCTCTTTAAGGCTTTATTTTGCTTCATCTTTTATCCTTACTTGCAAG
The DNA here is from genome assembly GCA_030407325.1 of Camellia japonica. NCBI lineage: Eukaryota > Viridiplantae > Streptophyta > Magnoliopsida > Ericales > Theaceae > Camellia > Camellia japonica. The sequence goes on from JAPPVO010000032.1 coordinate 118,368,002, forward strand.
AATTTTTGAGTTTTGTCATAAAATGAAAAAAGTCTTATTTTGAGGTTCTTTACATGTTTGTTTAAGGTCATTTTTCTATTGGGGGTCATCTACCTCCTTGCATGCTTGTTTTCACCTTATTTTGAGCCATGCACCTAGACCTTTGCATTGAGCTTTGTCTGGCCTTCTAGCCACTGAAATCTAGTGGATTTTCAGTGGCTAGCATACTGTTTTGAGAGGCAAAATCAGAGAGGGGTGACCCTCTCACCCCTTGTTTTGTTTTCTAGCATATTTGGCCTAACAAGGGAGCCTATACTTTCATGTTTCCTAGCCTCATTTTAGGCACTTTTCAGTGAGTTTTAGGTCCTGCTTAACCTCTGTCCAGAGGTGGTTTTGTCATATTGGGTGTCCATCTTGCATGTGTAGAACAACCCTCTTCATAGCCTATCAAAGGAGCATGTCATTCTTGCATGCATTGACCATGTTTCAGTGGGTTTTTGGGCTTTATTTGGCATGTCATACCTCTGAATTTTGCTGGTTTAGTGACCTCTTGAATGCCTCATATGCTTGTAGTGTAAATCCTCTTTACTAGCTTACATTGCATGCTATTTTGGTCCTTCATTCTAGCACTTTTTGGCCATGCCTTAAACTGATTTTGTGCATGTTTTGGACTGCCTTAGCTCAGTTTTCATTCCTCATGGTCGAATGATGCTTTCTATGCATGGTTGTAGTGCAATACCCTTGCCTAGCTTTGAGTTTTGAAGCCTATTGCATGCTTATATTGAGGTGTTTGCATGTTTTGGGGCCATTGTGCATCACATTTCAGAGCTTATATGTATACCATATTCCCATGTTTTCCACTCTTCAAATGCGTTTGAGAGTTGTGCATAAATGCCTCGTTTGAGAGTTGTGCATATCTACCCACTAGTTTCGGTATTCGGGCTATCTAGCATGCATTGTGTGAAGTGTTTACATGATTTGGGACCATCTTGCATCATATTTCAGAGCTGGAAAATGTATGATTGCATGGCATATTTCATCCCCTGCCATGCCTTGGTAGAGTGGCATTTGATGCCTTAGGTTCGGTCCCTTGCATTTGTGCATATTCGCATGTGTTTTTGTTGCCTAATTTCATCGTGTATGGCCGCTGATTTGGGTGTGGCTGAGGCTCACCTATCTTGGTTTAAGTCCATCTTGCATTGTATATGCCATTTAGTCCATGTTGTTGCATGATTGACCATTGCATTGTGTACGCCTTGATCATTTCATTGTTAGTCTCTATGTGTGCATTGCGTATGCCATCTAGTTTTCGTGTGCATTGAGTATGCCATTGATTATTCCATAGCGTTGTGTATGCTAGTAGCGTGTTTGCATATCATCATCTGCATGTTTGCATCATGGCATTACGTTTAGGTTGCATGTTAGAGTTGCATTCATGCATGCCATGTGTATTGCATTGTGTTTGGAGCAGGGTTTAGCCCAAACACGGGAAACGAGGGATGTTTCGTACTCCAAGTGACGAAACGTGCATCGATTCTCAGTCACCGACACTCCGGATTACCCATAATGGAGTTTAGGCCTTGTTGTATTTATATGTGCATTCATTTTACATCGACTCGTGCAACCCGACTCCTCGGCTATCATGCATCGAGATGCGTGATTGGTGGCATGAGGATCGAGGATCACATTCCCTAGAGCCTATGCAATGACGGGGAGAGTGGTCATGCACGCATATGTTGAAAATACTTTACCATGCCCCTTTCTCGCTCTTTGTTGCAACAAACCGGAAACCAGCAGCAAAAACAGGTCAGCAGCCTTTTGGAGCTTTGTACAGTGTTCTGGAACCAGTTGCAAACAGAGGCAAATCGGACATCGCGATGGATTTCCCGGCAAGGCAACTCGAACATGCATACATCCTTCATCATTCGGAACAGAGCTGAGGCAGCCCATTTCATATAGCATTGCATGCTAGTTTATTCGCTTTCTTCGTTAATTTGTAAATTAATGTTGTGTAATAATTAGCTTTAATTCGTTATTCATTTAGGTTGTGTAATATTTATTCGGACCCTCCGAGGAGGGCAATGTTGTAATAAGTGTGCGTGTGTGTGTGATGCATGCCTTCCAACCCCACATCTCTCTCCCTTTTATTTACCAGCTTATGATGGTTAGATTAGGGCACGTTTCAATTAGCATACTTATACTCGCATGTTTGCATTCATTCATCTGTCTTGCATGCACCGGGCTCGGCGCATCATGCTAACTGCATTGTATTTCAATTCCAAGTTGAATACATGTATCGATTTTGCATCTCATATGCCATCTTAGAATAGCCGAGCCTATTGTAGTTGCATTTTTGCATGTGTTGCATTAGGCATTCTCAGCATAGTTAGGATTCATGCATGTTTTCTAATTAGCTTATTTTTTTGGCTCGGAGTACTCGGTAAGTGTTTATTCTTTAGCATCCTTGCATGCGTGTGAGTGACTGCCATGATAGCATGCTTACCATGAGGCTATGTGCTTACGTGATATAACTGCCTGAATGCCTGTGGGTGAAGGTTGGATTATCTGAATTGGAACAATTCATCAATTGAGAGTTTTTTTTTAAGCCCACCTGAGAGTGGCAAAATCATGTTTTCTTAAGCCCACTTGAGGGTGGCAAATCCACGTCTTAGCCTACTTGCGAGTAGCACCTTCAAACCATTTTCAAAACAAACATGAAATGTTTTTGTTCCAATTCAGGCGACCCAGTCTATACTTTGTGTGTGCGCATCACATAGTAATTCTAGGATAATAACCGGAATAAGAGCACATAATGTTTTCAAAACTCGATATCATGGTTAGTAGAGGCCGATCTTTGATCGGGCGAGCGGGGGTGCTCACGAAGTGACCTTCCCCAATCGTACCCAAGTTCCCGAGCCGAGGCAACTTTGGTGATGACGGACACGTGGCCTTAGGCGCGAGTCAGGGTTTCCTAAATTCCCCCAAAATAAAATATTTAGGTGGCGACTCTGTATCTGGCAAAACAGTCCATGTTTTGCACTTCTTTCTAAAAATCTATTTTTCAAAACGATTTGCCGGATTTGGACTCTTTGGTGATTTATCGGTCTCGCATTGCACTTTGCGGGATTAGATTCAAAACCGTGACAATTGAGTCCGAACTGTAGAGAGCCCAACGAACAAAACGGGATTCCCTCCTGGGATGTTCAGGGACGTCTACAGTTTCTGGTGACTCTGCTGGGGATTTAGAGAACTTGACTCGAACTCATGATATCTTGTTTTGATTACACTTATGTGTTTCTTTGCATTGCATTTGCATTGGTGCGCCTAGGACACCGTGTTTGCCATCTGCTATTCCTGAACGGTTTGTCGGAGGCTTGCTTTGAGAAGCGTGCCATAAGGCTGACAGGTTATGGGCTCTGCCACGATGGAAACACAAACCCCGATTTTTACCGGGGCACTATTTTTGACCATTCAACCTAGTGCATATTCGGAATTCATAGTAACCATTCCAAACTAGGACAGGTTGCTCACCCGATTGTAGGTTGTTTGAAGCCGTTGTGTGCGTAGTGAAACCCTAGCTCCTGACAAAATAGGACAGGGAAACCCTACCCCCTCCATAGGGGTGTTTTGGCTCTTACTTGCTTGATACGTGTTGTCAGAGTGTGTCTCTGCAGGGGGTTGTATGTATCAGTGTGCAAGTCTGGGCATCAGACCTGCAGGTATCAATATTTGGGAAGGCAGTTTTACTTGAGGGTATTAGTTTACAGGCAGATTTTGGGGCAGAAGTCAGTATCGAGTGCAGTCATTCAGCTATGCTCATATTTGTTCTAGTGAATCAGGCTGAGATGCTCTCTGTTTTCTCTTTTGCTAGGGTAGTCTTGGAACCATAGCTTCAGAAGGCTCTGATATTCCCCAGATTCATTGGACTTGTGTTGATAGACTTTGTCAGGTCAGAGATTCAGTTCAAGGGCAACTAGTTTTCCTTCGCCAGTGGTAAGGCAAAGAAGGGCCAGACAGGGCTCATTGTTTCATCTGATCTGACAGTCACCAGTCACATCATCAGCAGACCCGTGATGGCACAGGGTTCGGAAGAATTTGTGGCAATGGTAGCAGTGTTAAATCAGGGAACTGCCATCCAGGGTGAGACCAATGCTGAAATGCAACGCCCATCTAGGGCATCTACCACACATCCAGCCTCAGGACCCCAACCGAACTTTGACCCACTTCTGCCAACTGAAGATTTGCAGGGTCTGGATCCCCAAGAAGGGTTGGCTTAAACTCAGGTGTTTAGACCCTTAGTGTAGCCTAATGAGAGGTTTTACCCCCTTGATGATTAATGAGCTCAATCCGACCGCAGTGAAAATTGCGAACCTTAAGAAGCAATTCAAGAAGGCACAGGGCCTTAATTCTATTCCTGACATTGAGGATGGGTACACCGAGGCTGCCGTACGGCTCCTAGACAGATTCAAAATGCCACATATTGACCGTTTCGATGGGTCTGGAGATCCTATGGTACATATTCGGCTTTTCTTGGATGTCCTGAAGCCAATGGGTCTGACTAAGCTACAGAAACTCTCTCTATATAGAAGAACCTTGTCGGGTGTAGCAGCCACTTGGTATGCCAAGTTGGAGAATACAGTGAAACAGAACTAGGAAGAGTTGGCTAAGGCCTTTGTCAGTTAGTATTCTTACAACACCCAAGTTGAAATGACCATGCAAGAGCTTGAAACAACCCGCCGGAACCCAACAGAGCCTTTTTGTGGAATTTGTTGCAAGGTGGAGAGCAAAGGCAGCACAGATGATAGATCGCCCTTCTGAGAGGGATCAAGTCCGGATAATGGTACGAAACCTCGAGCATGATATGTTGCAAAAGTTGATAGTCGCTCCACTATTCACTTTCAAGAGTTTGCATGAACTGGGGGTTCAGGTCGAGAATGCGTTCAACAGTGAGATCATTCCCAGAACAAGTGAACCGACAAGGAGGGCAATTTCCGGGAGTACCAATGCTGGTAGTAGCGTTATTCCCAAACCCACCGAAATCAATATAGTTGCCACAGCCGACCCTTTTGCCAATCCAAGCCTACAAACCGCTGGCCCAGCCCGAGCTCAGGATAGAACCTTCACCCCCCTCTATATGAGCCTGACTAGCGCACTAAAAATCTTGATGGAAAGAGGGTATCTCAAACCCCTCGATCCTCAACCTCTGTCTGACCCACTCCCAGCCAGACATAACCCTTCCAAGTACTGTGTGTACCATCAGCAACGCGGTCATGGCACCGACTGTTGCTACCACCTTCGTCATGAGGTCCAAAATCTCATTGACAACCGGACAATAGCTCCACCTTCAGACCCCAATGACCAAGTACCTCATCCACATCTTAATCTAATCCACACACTGGCCGTCCCTTACGACCCCAGCATATACATCACCCCAGCCCATCTACCCAAGCCTGAGGTGTTTATCCCAGAAAGCATGGACTTATGCATGATGGGTGCACCTGAACCCCAATCATCTCAAACCCGTGAACCCACTACTTCTGAGTTGATGAGAATGATCGAAGATCTTCAGAGAACTGTGGCAAATTTAGCCTTCGGAATATTGGCTCCGTCATCGACTACAGCACATACCGGGAATTTCATGTCAAAAGGCTCCCCAATCTTGGGACGGGCTGCATTTGAAGAAGGCCAATCCCTTGGCAAAGTGGAGGCCAGTGGTAAGAACAAGGTAGGGGCAGGCATTGGTCCCCATGAACACCTACAGTGGGCTGTAGAGGCTTTGAAAGCCGAAGGACTGAACAAACAGCAAGTGTTGGCAGTTGTTGCAAAGACTGTGGATGGCACTTTTGCCACTCAGAATGAGAGCAGTTTGAATCAAGGGGCAAGCCGAGAGAAGGGCCGTCGTACTAAAAATGTTCCTTTCAGCTCTAATCCTGTACTTGGAAGAGATCAGCAAACCCAGTCAGTGCCTACCAATCCCTTTGCTGGTGCATCCAGCAAAACTCCACAAACCTCAAAACACCCACCTCGGGGCCAGAGGGTGTTCACACCACTGTATATGTCTCTATCAGCGGCCTTAAGGGTCCTGATTAGAAAGGGCGATCTGAAACCCCTGGAGCCGCGGCCACTGCCAGATAAACTTCCTCCCTCTCATGATTCGGCCAAGTACTGTGCCTTCCATCAACAAGTTGGCCATGGCACTGATAGCTGTTACCGTCTTCGCCACGAAATACAAGATCTGATTGACAACGGGGTTATCGTCGCACCAGGCTCTGCAAAGTCTATCGGCACTGGATCAGTGAACTTGGGGGATAATGTGATTATGTGATCGGGGGATGAATCACCTGCAGATGGCGCTCAAATTACTCCAGCTATGGTGGATGGCATGCACTATTTTAAGCAATGTACAAATGCTGTTTATTTTGCTTTCTGACTTGGGTATTGGGTCAGTCTTGTTGTGTTGTATAGAGTCAGTCGGGTCTGTCTTGTTGTATCGAGTCAGTCTTGTTTTATTAAAGTCGGGTGATTTCGGGGGTGTTACCTCGGACATCACTTGCTTGTTTTGTGTTTTTCTTTTCGTTTTCTTTTGAGTCTGTTTCTGCCTTGGAGCCAGTTGTGCCAACAGATTTTGAATGAAACAGCAGTGATTTTCACACTCTTGTGTTTGCTTCTGCCTTGTGCCGGTTGTACCAGAAGTTCTGAATAAGATGGCAGTATTTGACCAGAACTGTGTCTTTTCTGTGCGTTTAAATCATTGCATTGACCTAAGTTTGTCAAAAATTTTTGAACACTGTGATGAAAACAAAGAAGGAGGAATTCCTCAGGATTTGCAAAAATTTGACCAATTGAGAGAAAGAAAGGCATGCTAAGCCCTTAATGAATGAAATCATGCTTGTTAGTGTGAGTACTGAGAAGGATCCTGGCTTGATCCAGATTGGTTCTGCATTGTCTTCAGCGCGAATGATTTGTCGCTTTCTTAAAAGATTTCAAAAAATATTTTGCGCGGTCCTGCGAAGACCTGTGTGGAATCACTCTTGAGATTGTGTAGCCTAGGATCGCTCTCAGCCTCAAGATTCAACCCCTTTGCTCTCAAAACCTTGAACTTGGGTTCAGAATGTTCAACGGTCAACCACAATGTGAGGCCTGTGTGGCCAGATTCGAAGCAACCCTCGAACTAAGGGCAAGAAAGTCAGATCAAGAAGGTCAGACGTCGTCAAAAGAAGCTTGCAAAGCTAGATCAAAAGCACCCCTCGAACTAGGGGCAAAAAATATCAGACGTGCTCAAAGAGCCGAAGATGGATCATTCTGCAAATCAATGAAGACTAGCAAGAATGCCAAATCCCAGAAGGGAGGAAAGAAGAAAGTTTGTGCTGAAGGACAACTGAGTTCCTATCCACAACATTAGAGGCAAATTCAGCCCCCATTGGATGGACTCCTACATCATCAGTGAACATCAGCCATTCTCCTGGATTCAAATGACTTCAGGATCTCAAAACCATTTGACATGGATAAAGCTACACTTTTACCCTTGAGAGGCTCACTGGGTCAAAAACCCGGAAGGGCGACCCAGGCAAAAGTTAGAGCAAGAAAAAAAGAAAAGAGAAAAGAAAAAAAATACAAAGAATGAAAAAGAAAAGATGAAAAAACATGAAAAGAAATGAAAAGAATTGAAAAGAAAAGAAAAACAAAGCTCGCAAGGTTGAAAACCCGGAAGGGCGGCCTTGACAAAAGTTTAGAGCGCAAAAGGAGAGGTTAATACTCGAGTGTACCTTACCCCGAACTACGTAAGGCTTGATTCCCATCTTTGGGATACGTAGGCAACTTCATTTTGAAGTCCAGCCATAAAATACTTCAAATTCGACTGTGTCCATGTGATGGTTCTGGTCATTTTTGTCTTCTCTGTATCCGAGAGTTCGGTTGCAACCTTCACTATGAGAAATGGTTACAGTGTGCTGCGGTGCTATTCAAACAAGGGGCAACTTTTCGTTGCCATACAGTGCGCTGTGGTGTCATTTAGACAAGGGGCAACTTTCCGTTGCTGTGTAGTGCCATTTAGACAAGGGGCAATTTTCCTTCGGATCTGAGGTTGTGCATCTCAAGAGTAAGTTCCGTGTTGGTCGAGCAGTGGCCATTTGAAAAAACTGTTTTTGAGAATTTTTACTGAGGTTGACTAATTTTCTCGAAAATTATTCCATTTTTCCAAAACTAGACCATTTCTTGGACCCAAAAAAGGAAAATTTTCAGTGCTCATAACCTAACTTGCATGATTTTAAATCAGAAAATCGAACAAGCATGTTAATCTAACTCTCATTTTGGTTAAAATTGTTTTAAGTAGAAAGCCAAAACAAAAATGGTCAAAATGATGAACTAGGGGCACAGTTGAGTCAGGTTTTCTGTCTTTTTCCCTTTATCAACGCACTTGCCAGAAAGGGCACTCTACCTGCCAGAAAAGGGCACCACTGAAGCTAACAACAAAGGGCTGAAAGCTCTCTCATCCTCTGAGCAACGAGGTATCAAGTCAAGTGCGAAGCACGAACTGGAATGGATCAAGATATTCCACTCCCTCATCTAGACAGATCTGATCACGTCCAAACTCCCCAGTAGAGCATCGTCAACCGATGTCAGCTGCAGATTTGCTACACACCCAGTCTTAGCGCAACCCCTCTGTGGGAGGAACTCACTGGCTTTGAGTGGAAGAAGAAGAATCTAGCGGAATGCTAGGGGAAAGAGCCCGCAATTTCTTGTTTATCCATCAACCACCCAGGGGAGGGATAAGAAAATGAGAGATTGAAGAATAGAGAGATGTGCGGTGAGAGAAAAAGTGAGAAAAAGGGCTTTTCCAGAAAAACAGAGCCTGAGAGCCGAGTGATGTGAGAATCACAAATGAGAAAGGGTGGGAAACAATACCCGGAAAAACTGGCTCCTCGTGCACCGAGAGGTCTCTTGCCTTTGTAACACAGCTAAGTGTTGTGTTTGTGTGTTTTTGTTTGTCTCGATTCTTGTTTTGAGTCGTTTGAGTGTCAATAGATGTGTTTAGGTTGTTTTACCTTGTTTTTCCTTTGTTGAGTGGTGTTTAGGTTGTTCTACCTTTGTTTTCCGTTGTTGAGTCGTTTTGGCTGTGGTCAGTTGTAGGCTCAATACCCGGTAAAGAACCCTTTTCTCATTTCAATTTCAAAAATGAATCGTTTTATGCTCAGAGTGCTGTGTTGTTCTCCATATTTGTGCAAAACATGATTTGTTTTTTCATAAAACCGCAGGGTTCAACCCAGGTCGTGTGAGGACAGTAAAACCAGGACCTATCTGAAGCTATATGGGTTCCAGACTGCAAAGCAAAAGAAAAGAAGGAAAATCAGAGCATCTTATTGTGTTTCGACTTCGGCACATGCCGTGATTGTACTCCGGATATACCTCTTCAGGCCTTGTCAGTGCTCCGAAGTATGAGTGCGCCTCTACCTCAAGTGTAAGCCTGCTTCAAGTCAGAATGGCAATTAAAGCAGCAGCAGATGTTATCTCTCGCCAATATAAACAGTGTGTCCCCTTTTCGAGCAGAGTGTGTTGCAAAGCCCTCCGAGAGATAAATCAGAGGCACCAAAGTACATGTTTGACGCCCCTTTATTGCATAGAATGTGCACTTTCATATACGCTTCTATTTCATGCGTGCCACACATCGTTATGATTCATGCATAGAATATGCTTTCAATGCTGCATAGAATATGTCTGTCTCATGCATAGAATATGCTTTCAATGTTGCATAGAATATGCCTGTCTCATGTATAGAATATGCTTTCTATATTGCATAGAATATGCTTTCAATGTTGCATAGAATATGTCTGTCTCATGCATAGAATATGCTTTTAAATGTTGCATAGAATATGACTGTCTCATGCATAGAATATGCTTTCAATATTGCATAGAATATGCTTTCCATGCTGTATAGAAAATGCCCCCATACTTGCATAGAACATGCATTTTATCGTACTGTTTTGTGCAGTTTATCACTCGCGCTTTCTTGTGCATCGCACTGTTTTGTGCAGTTTACACTCGCGCTTTCTTGCGCATCGCACTGTTTTGTGCAGTTTACACTGGCGCTCTCTTGCGCATCGCACTGTTTTGTGCAGTTTACACTCGCGCTCTCTTGCGCATCGCACTATTTTGTGCAGTTTATCACTCGCGCTGTCTTGCGCATCGCACTGTTTTGTGCAGTTTACACTTGCACTCTCTTGTGCATCGCACTGTTTTGTGCAGTTTACACTCGCGCTCTCTTGCGCATCGCACTATTTTGTGCAGTTTACACTCGCGCTCTCTTGCGCATCGCACTGTTTTGTGCAGTTTATACTCGCGCTTTCTCGCGCATCACACAATCCTGTGCATTTTATTACTTGCTCCCTCTCATCTTGCGTAGAAAACACTAGTAGCACTTGTTAGTGCATTGTTCGCGCTATCTTGCGCACCTCTCTTACACCTGTTAATGCATTGCTCGCACTGTTCTACGCACCTTACATGCACTTGTTTGTGCATTGCATCGCACTATCTTGTGCACATCTGCGTTGCACTGTCTTGTGCATTCACTTTCACTCGCACTGTCTTGTGCACTTTGTTTTTTGTATCATTCGCACTGTCTTGTGCACTCTCTAGTCTAGGAGACCTTAAATCCTGCATCTTCATTCGCACTATCTTGTGCACTCTCTGGTCTAGGAGACCTTAAATCTTCTAAAGGTGCAATTCCTTTGATGTTTGTCGTGCCCAAACGACTTCTGGTGGTCTGGTATAGCCACCTGCCTGTGTTTGCGGTGAGTTCCTATGAGACCAACTGAGACGGTGGAAACTAGAGTTCGAATGGCTCATGCCTAGAATGCAAAGGTTCGGGATTTCCGAGACTAAAGTCTGGTTTAAATACCCAGAGGTATATCCTCGGCTTGAAATCTGTATGGCAGCCCCATAGATTGAGATAGCATGTGTATGTGCCTCAATTCTGGATACTGAACCAACCTAGTCTGTCACCTTGTTGGAGAATAGGGAAAGCTGCGACCATAGTCAGGGAGAAAAGTAGTACCTCTGGTTCAACCAAGAAGAAGCGATAGATCCCCAACAGCATGAGGTAAGTCATTGCCAATTGTCCCTGTAAGGTACCTTCACCTCTTAGCTATTACATTGCATTTTAGCCACTACATTACAGTGCATTGCATAAATCCTCAATTTTCAAACCGGCTTCGCGTAGCGTATAAGTTCATTATTTTTTTTAAACCGGCTTCGCGTAGCGTATAAGTCCAATTATCAAACCGGCTTCGCGAAAGCATGTAAGTCCAATTATCAAACCAGCTTCGTGAAAGCGTGTAAGTCCAATTATCAAATCGACTTCGCGTAACGTATGAGTCCAATTATCAAACCGGCTTCGCGAAAGCGTATAAGTCCAATTATCAAAATCTTCCTGCATAACATTTTGCATCCTACCCCTGAACTACGCTGGTTTGATTTCTTGCAAAGGGATACGTAGGCAGCCTGCGGGTTAAACCAACTATATCTGTATTTTGTTTGTTTGTCCAAGTCTTCGGCCTTGTCAAAAATGGGTCGTCTCTGGGCTTTGACATTCACTCCCGTCACTTCTTGACTTCCGAGTTCGGTCAAAGAGGGGCAACTGTAGACACCTCATTTTTGACCGCCCTTAAGACTTGGGCACTACTGATGGTTTACTTGGTAGAGAAAGGTGTGCAGGGGAAAGGTTCAGTTTCTTCGGCAATGAGAGAGTCAAATCTCAACTTCATACCCTTTTTTTTTGGACCAAAACAATCTTGATCAAAATATTTTAGACTCGAAACCCTCTCTTTCAAAATGTTTTGAAAATAAAGTTCTACGATGTTCCGACCCTCGCATTTTGTTAAATGTCGCGCTTTTCGATAAATCGAGCAAGGGCAAAGTGGAAATGAACGAAAGAGAGATGAAATCTCTAAAAAAAATCTTTCAAAACACCTTGTTTAGGGGTTTGGAGTTGAAGAAAAGAAGAGAAGAGGGAAGAAACCCAGTTGGGGGAGGAATGGACATGAATCGCTAAGAGATGGACGAGCAGTCCTCGCTAAATAAGGCCTATTCATTTGCATACTTGGATTTTAGCTATGAGGCCACCACCATTGGAAAGCTTACTTCCGGGGCTTCATTTTGCACTCAAGAATCTCCTAAAGCCAAGTCCGGACGAGGGAGATATAGTTAGTTCAAGTAGGGCATCAATCCGGTTGGACCGAATCTGCGCGGCTTCAACAAAAACAGGGCATAACTTTTTGCACAGTTGGAATTTTAATGCAAGGCTGGCGCCATTGGAAAGATAACTTCTGGGGCTTCATCATGGAGGTGGCCGACCACCTTGGACCTTTGAACTGGTCGGCCGACCATGGGAAGTGGTCGGCCGACCACCTGAACTAGTCGGCCTACTCCCCCCTGTCTTGTCTCTGTGAGTTGTTGCCAGTTGTGCCTGCTGGAAGGCACAGAATTGATCCTCCATACACGTGTATGGAGGATCTTCAAGCTTGGTTTTGAGCTTCTAGGAGAAGCTTTGAACCTCTTTGGCTATAAAGGAGGGCCTCTCACTCATTAGCAAAGGTTCAGAAGTTCGCTGGAGCATACATACATATATCTCCCTTTGTCTTTATATTTTAGCCTCTAAAGAGCCAAGTTCTTGCCCCTTTACACACTACCTCTTAGCCTAACACCTCCAACACCAACCTAAGGTCCTTGGAGCTTGTTTTCAGAGGTTAAGGAGCTACATTTTTGGTCCAGAAGCTGCTGGAGTTGCTGAGCTACAAGGGTAACACCCTATTCCCTCTTTAAGGCTTTATTTTGCTTCATCTTTTAGCCTTACTTGCAAGTGTTTTTGAGCTTTGTCATAAACTGAAAAAAGTCTTATTTTGAGGTCCTTTACATGTTTGTTTAAGGTCATTTTTCTGTTGGGGGTCATCTACCCCCTTGCATGCTTGTTTTCACCTTGTTTTGAGCCATGCACCTAGACCTTTGCATTGAGCTTTGTTTGGCCTTCTAGCCACTGAAATCCAGTGGATTTTCAGTGGCTAGCATACTTTTTTGAGAGGCAAAATCAGAGAGGGGTGACCCTCTCACCCCTTGTTTTGTTTTCTAGCATATTTGGCCTAACAAGGGAGCCTATACTTTCATGCTTCCTAGCCTCATTTCAGGCACTTTTCAGTGAGTTTTAGGTCCTGCTTAACCTCTGTCCAGAGGTGGTTTTGTCATATTGGGTGTCCATCTTGCATGTGTAGAACAACCCTCTTCATAGCCTATCAAAGGAGCATGTCATTATTGCATGCATTGACCATGTTTCAGTGGGTTTTTGGGCTTTATTTGGCATGTCATACCTCTGACTTTTGCTGGTTTAGTGACCTCTTGAATGCCTCATATGCTTGTAGTGTAAATCCTCTTTACTAGCTTACATTGCATGCTATTTTGGTCCTTCATTCTAACACTTTTTGGCCATACCTTAAACTGATTTTGTGCATGTTTTGGACTGCCTTAGCTCAATTTTCATGCCTCATGGTCGAATGATGCTTTCTATGCATGGTTGTAGTGCAATACTCTTGCCTAGCTTTGAGTTTTGAAGCCTATTGCATGCTTATATTGAGGCGTTTGCATGTTTTGGGGCCATTGTGCATCACATTTCAGAGCTTATATGTATGCCATATTTTCGTGTTTTCCACTCTTTAAATGCATCTGAGAGTTGTGCATAAATGCCTCGTTTTTGAACCATTGCATGAGATTCATTTCTATGCATTTTGAGCCATCATTTTAGGCCATTTTCCCACTGTCTTGGACCTGCATAGGGACTGTTTGGGGGTGGTTTAGTCATTTGTGCATTGCTTTGCATACCTCTAGTGTAATGTGCTTCACTAGTTTCGGTATTCGGGCCATCTAGCATGCATTGTGTGAAGTGTTTGCATGATTCGGGACCATCTTGCATCATATTTCAGAGCTGGAAAATGTATGATTGCATGCCATATTTCATCCCTTCCATGCCTTGGTAGAGTGGCATTTGATGATGCCTTAGGTTCGGTCCCTTGCATTTGTGCATATTCGCATGTGTTTTTGTTGCCTAATTTCATCGTGTATGGCCGCTGATTTGGGTGTGGCTGAGGCTCACCTATCTTGGTTTAAGTCCATCTTGCATTATATATGCCATTTAGTCCATGTTGTTGCATGATTGACCATTGCATTGTGTACGCCTTGATCATTTCATTGTTAGTCTCTATGTGTGCATTGCGTATGCCATCTAGTTTTCGTCTGCATTGAGTATGCCATTGATTATTCCATAGCGTTGTGTATGCTAGTAGCATGTTTGCATATCATCATCTGCATGTTTACATCATGGCATTACGTTTAGGTTGCATGTTAGAGTTGCATTCATGCATGCCATGTGTATTGCATTTTGTTTGGAGTAGGGTTTAGCCCAAACACGGGAAACGAGGGATGTTTCATACTCCAAGTGACGAAACGTGCATCGATTCTCAGTCACCGACACTCCGGATTACCCATGATGGAGTTTAGGCCTTGTTGTATTTATATGTGCATTCATTTTACATCGACTCGTGCAACCCGACTCCTCGGCTATCATGCATCGAGATGCGTGATTGGTGGCACGAGGATCGAGAATCACATTCCCTAGAGCCTATGCAATGACGGGGAGAGTGGTCATGCACACATATGTTGAAAATACTTCGCCATGCCCCTTTCTCGCTCTCTGTTGCAGCAAACCGGAAATCAGCAGCAAAAACAGGTCAGCAGCCTTTTGGAGCTTTGTACAGTGTTCTGGAACCAGTTGCAAACAGAGGCAAATCGGGCATCGTGATGGATTTCCCGGCAAGGCAACTCGAACATGCATGCATCATTCATCATTCGGAACAGAGCTGAGGCAGCCCATTTCATATATCATTGCATGCTAGTTTATTCGCTTTCTTCGTTACTTTGTAAATTAATGTTGTGTAATAATTAGCTGTAATTCGTTATTCATTTAGGTTGTGTAATATTTATTCGGACCCTCCGAGGAGGGCAATGTTGTAATAAGTGTGCGTGTGTGTGTGATGCATGCCTTCCAACCCCACGTCTTTCTCCCTTTTATTTACCAGCTTATGATGGTTAGATTAGGGCACGTTTCAATTAGCATACTTATACTCGCATGTTTGCATTCATTCATCTGTCTTGCATGCACCGGGCTCGGCGCATCATGCTAACTGCATTGTATTTCAATTCCAAGTTGAATACATGTATCGATTGTTGCATCTCATATGCCATCTTAGAATAGCCGAGCCTATTGTAGTTGCATTTTTGCATGTGTTGCATTAGGCATTCTCAGCATAGTTAGGATTCATGCATGTTTTCTAATTAGCTTATTTCTTTGGCTCGGAGTACTCGGTAAGTGTTTATGCTTTAGCATCCTTGCATGCGTGTGAGTGACTGCCATGATAGCATGCTTACCATGAGGCTATGTGCTTACGTGATATAACTGCCTGAATGCCTGTGGGTGAAGGTTGGATTATCTGAATTGGAACAATTCATCAATTGAGAGTTTTTTTTTAAGCCCACCTGAGAGTGGCAAAATCATGTTTTCTTAAGCCCACTTGAGGGTGGCAAATCCACGTCTTAGCCTACTTGCGAGTAGCACCTTCAAACCATTTTCAAACAAACATGAAATGTTTTTGTTTCAATTCAGGCAACCCAGTCTATACTTGTGTGTTGTGCGCATCACATAGTAATTCTAGGATAATAAACCGGAGTAAGAGCACATAATGTTTTCAAAACTCGATATCATGGTTAGTAGAGGCCGATCTTTGATCGGGCGAGCGGGGGTGCTCACGAAGTGACCTTCCCCAATCGTACCCAAGTTCCCAAGCCGAGGCAACTTTGGTGATGATGGACACGTGGCCTTAGGCGCGAGTCAGGGTTTCCTAAATTCCCCCAAAATAAAATATTTAGGTGGCGACTCTGTATCTGGCAAAGCAGTCCATGTTTTGCACTTCTTTCTAAAAATCTATTTTTCAAAACGATTTGCCGGATTTGGACTCTTTGGTGATTTATCGGTCTCGCATTGCACTTTGCGGGATTAGATTCAGAACCGTGACAATTGAGTCCGAACTGTAGTGAGCCCAATGAACAAAACGGGATTCCTTCCCGGGACGTTCGGGGACGTCTACAACTACACTAGAAGCATGGAATATCAAGCTCAAATGATCAAACCAGCTCAAAACAGAGCTTAAACATGCCAAAATAGTGGCTAAAACATGCTGAGATGGAAGCATACATGGCAAGAAAAACATGCTCACATGTTGGCTCACAAACAAGACTCAAAACACAACTTTCAAAAGCAATGAAAGAGTGAAATACATGCACACATCATGGAGTTTATAGTGATGAAATTACATGCAAAATGAGACTATAACATGCAAATAACTCAAACACTTCATGCTCAAGGCCTCAAAGCAATGGACTAGTGAAGACCATTACACTATAGCCATGCAAACCAAGCCTCGAAGGACTTAAACAACCTAAAACAGATTTAAAGGATGTCAAAACAGTGGCTAAAATGTGCTGGAGTCAAGCTAATACAATCTAAAATAATAGGCTAACTCATTAGGCATGCTAGACTAATAAGCATAATTGCACTACAAGTACAAATGCAAGCTTCAAGTGCACCAACCAACCCAAAACAGAGTTGAAACACATCAAAAAAAAAGCCTAAAACAAGCTGAGATTACGCTAAGTTAAGCCACAAAATCATGCTACTTTGTAATGCTATAAAAGAGAGAG
This sequence comes from Camellia japonica, assembly GCA_030407325.1. Classification (NCBI taxonomy): domain Eukaryota; kingdom Viridiplantae; phylum Streptophyta; class Magnoliopsida; order Ericales; family Theaceae; genus Camellia; species Camellia japonica. The sequence continues at coordinate 118,384,775 of JAPPVO010000032.1, forward strand.
AAAAGGAGGGGAGGCTAACCCCTCCATTTTTGGACTTCAAAACACACTTTTTACCACTGAAATAACTCTGAATTTCAGTGGTTTAAAGGCCCAAAAATTTTGACTTTTACATTCTAAGAGATGATGCAAAGGCACATACAAATAAGCAACAAAAATGAGGGTACAACCCCTTAGCATAAGATGGCCTTAAACCACCATTTTTAGGATTGAAATAGCACAAGATGGCCTTAAACCACCATTTTTAGGACTGAAAAATAGAGGTTTTTGTAGTTGAAAACCAGGCCAAAAATAGTTTGCAAATGTGGCAAAACAAGTGTGCAAAATAAGCTTAAATGGGGTAAGTTCTATACCTTTGAAGCAAAGCACACAATAGGCACAAATCTAAGCTTAAACCACCATTTTAGAGCTCAAAGGAGGCTCCAAGAGAGCTTCAAGCAACCTCAGCTCAAGGATGAACCACTTTCATCAAGGATGCCTAGGCAAAGGAGAGGTGTTTCTCTACTTGCATGCACAAAAGGCAAGAGAGAGAGAAGTCTAGAGAGAGAGAGAGAGAGAGAGAGAGATTTTAGAGAGAGAGGCTCCCAAACTTTCTAACCTTCCAATATGAGAGATATGGCTTCCATATATAGCAAAAATACAAGCCTTGGTCGAAAAATATCAAGATAGAAATATCTGGAGCAGTGTAGGACAGCTGGAAAAGAAATATCTGCAAATTCTGGGCTTTCTAGACATTTGTGGCCGACCAGCCACATTGGTGGCTGACCGGCTACTAATGGTGGCTGAAAAGGATCACTTCTGGCCAACCTATGGCCGGCACCCTCCATTTGCGGCCGGCACAGTCCCCCAGTGGCCGACAAGAAAAACTGGTTCTGGCCCCGACTTCAAACATGCAGAACTCCTTCATCTGGACTCATTTTCAGGTCATTCCTGAGTCTAAACTGAAGCCCCAGAAGTCTTGTTTCCAATGGTGGTAGACTCACATCAAAATTTCAAGTGTTCTAAGAGATATCCCTTTTTTAGGGAATACTGCTCAGTTTTGATCCTACCGGATTAATGCCTAACTTCAACCAGCCATACCTTCCTCATCTGGCCTCGGCTTGAGGAGATTCTTGAGTGAAAAATGAAGCCCCGGAAGTCTTATTTCCAATGGTGGTGGCTTCATAGCTGAAATCCAAGTGTGCAAATGGATAGGCCTGATTTAGCGAGGGCTGCTCGAGTCTCTCTTAACGATTCATGCGCATCTTCTTCTCCAACTTGGTTTCTTCCCTCCTCTCCAATTTGCTTCAACCCCAAACCCCTAAATAAGGTGTTTTGAAATATTTTTCAAAGATTTCACCTCTCTTTCATTCATTTCCACTTTGTCCTTGCTCGGTTTACCGAAAAGCACAACATTTAACGAAATGTGAGCCTCAGAACATTGAAGGAACTTTGTTTCAAAAATATTTTGAAAGAGAGGGTTTTAAGGTCTAAAATATTTTGTTCAAAAGGCTTTGGTCTAAAAAGGGGTGTGAGGTTTGGGATTTGACGCTTTCCTTGCCAAAGAAATCAAACATTTGCACTGCACAACTTTCATCAGCAAGTAAGCAATCAGTAGCGCCCAAGTCTTAAGGGTGGTCAAAAATGGGGTGTCTATACTGACGTAATGACGAAAGAAGTACCTGAGATGATCGACCAGGTTGTCAAGCTTGAAAAGGTTAGAAGGGTGAAGTCTTGATAGAAGACAGCAAGTGGAAGTAAAGAAACAATACTTGACTGAATAAGTTTTAAGGAACAACACTTGTAAAAATATGTTGAAATATTTTTAAGTGTTAGCCGAAGTATTACAATTATTGGCCGAGACAAACAGTTAAGGTTTATATCCGAGGTGTTCTAAACCCGAAGTGATTATACAGTTAAGGTATACTTTGAAGAATTGTAATATTATTCTAAGTATGGAAGCATACAAAGTTATGAAGACAGATAAAGCATGCATTCAAACACTTAGTCAAAAAGAGAACTTGCATTTATAAGAAGAAACACATTCAAAAAAGGCACTTCAGCCTGGCACAAAAGGCTACTTGTTCAAATGTAAAAGAAGGCGCGAACAACAAAAGGTTACAACTAAAAGAAGCAAAGTACAAATAAGGAAAAGATTCTAAGTAGACTGTTCTAGATCGACGATTAGTTGTGTTTCGGCCTCAGCAGATAGCTGGGAAAGCTTGTCAGCAGTCTTCTCTGCTTTGATCTCAACATCGATCTCGAGAAGAGTCTGGTCAAGGCTCTTCTTGGCGGTCTGTACCTCGGCTTCGGATGTGGTCTTCTTGGGAGAGGTATTCTTGGAGACCTCGTCCTCCTCATCTTGAGTCAAGTCAAGGACTTACTCGTTCAGAGTGGGGGACTTGGCCCCAGTAGTAACCTCCTCTTTATCAGCATCATCAGCCTCGGTGTCCTCGTCCTCGGCTTCGTCCTCAGACTCCTTGGGAGACGGAGGAAAAGGCACTTGGAGTTGGCTGATGTCTTTAAGGAGGGAATTCGTTGGGATGGAGAGTGTGTTGAGAGCGGCTGTCCAGCCGAGATAAAAGCCTCTGTTACAGGCTTGATTAACTTGGGCTTTGTAAGCATCGCACACGGTGGCCTGCCCCTCTAAGAATGCCTTCTCATCCACCGCCTTGATCTTGGCTTCCTTGGTTGCCAGGGCCTCTTGGAGCTCCGTCTTGACCTCGGCGATTTTGGTCTCAACCTTCTTTGCCTCGACTTTAAGCACCTCGACCATAGCCTCCGCCGCATCAACCCTTTCTTCGACTTTGTCTTAGGCAGCTTTGGCAGCCTTGGCCTGATCTATCAAGGCCTTGATCTTGGCCTCGGCATTGTTGAGGGAAGAGAGGAAGCCAGCAACTTCCTTAGTCTTGCGAACCAGCTCCTTCTTGATTTCCTCGGCCTTCATCATAAAGGAGTGGACATGCTGGATGGCCTAGAAAGAAAGAGACAAACAAGTTAGAATTGCTTAAGTAAGGGCAGAAAACCAAAATGAAAAATTACAAAGTGTTGAAGACTTACAAAAATGGAATGTTGCATCATCAATGCAAAGTTTTCGTATTCATTGATTTTGGCCATACAGTTCAAGTCAGTTGGCAGGAGCACAATAGTGGAAAAGACGACGATGACCTCGATACTGTCGATGGCGCTATCACCGGCCTTCATTGGCTTGTCACCAATCATGATTGTAGGGGCCCAGGGTTCATCGGCTTTGAAAGCACTTGGGCTTGCTGTGGCTTTGGACCTCAGCTTCTTTGACCGAGCGGTATCGGATGGCTCGGCCTCGGCAGGCCTCTTCTCAGTGGTGGAGCACTTTTCTCAACCTCTACCAATCTCGAGATCGACACGGTGTCTTTAGTGTCAATTTGGGTCATAGTGCTTTTTGCCGTAGCACCCTTTTGGTGTTAGGCTTGGGCTGGCACTCTAATGGAGAAGAGGTAACAATAACCACTCCTGGCAAGTCGGCCAGAAGGTCTTCAACAACGGCTTTGCTACGGCCCATATCGTCGGCGGTTGTAGCAACGGTGACTCTTGTGCCGAAGTGGATTGTAGGAAGGGCAATTGGGGGATTGGCTGGATCGTAAGCCAACGTCTCAGAATCTTGGTGTTTACGGCTACGAGTTCTGCCGGCTGGTGCGTTTGCTGGGGCACGCCGTCGGCGTCGGCGCTAGGATGTTGTAGCTCGGCTTTTTCGCGCCCCCTTTCGGAAACTCGAAAAGAAGCCCTACAGTTCAGACTCCCGCAGTTCTAAATCTAATCTCACAAGTGCAATGTGAAGCTGATAAACACCAAAGAGTCTAAATCCGGAAAATCGTTTGAAAAATTAATTTTTAGATCAAAAATGCCAAAATTGGACTGTTTTGCCAGATACAAAGTCGCCACCTAAATATTTTATTTTTGGGGAAATTTAGGAAACCCATGACTCGTGCCAAAGGCCATGTGTCCGTCATCACCAAAGTTGCCTCGGCTAAGGAACTTAGGTATAAGAGGGGAAGGTCATGAATTGAGCACCCCCACTCGCCCGATCAAAGATCAGCCTCTACTAATCATGATATGATTTTTATGTACATTATATGCTCTTGTTCTGGTTATTAAGCTAGCCTTACTATGTGATGTGCACAAGGAAGTATAGACTAGTTTTCTCAAGTTGGAACGATTCAACTTTATGTTTATTTTGGAAAAGGGTTTGAATTTGCTACCTCAAGTGGGCTTAAAGTTTGCGAATTTGCCACTAAACATAGTGGGCTTAAAACTGATTTGCCACTTAACAAAGTAGGCTTAAAACTTACATTCGTTGAATCGTTCCAATTCAAGCAACAAGCCTTTATCCACAGGCATTCAAGCAGTTTATCAAGTAAGCATTTAACCTCATGGTAAGCATGCTAGACATGGCAATCAATCACATTTATGCAAGTATGCTAAAGCACTAAAAACTCACCTAGTACTCCAAGCCAAGAAGATATGAGTTAGAAAAAAATGCATTGATTCCTAACTATACAAAATGACTAATGCAACACATGCAATATGCAATTAATAGGCTCAGCTACTAATATGGCATATTGAATCGATTTAAATAACATGTGGTTAAACACGTATTCAAAGAAGTATTGAAACAAAAATGCAGTTAGAATGATGAACCGAGCCTCGATGCATGCAAGACAAGATGAATGGATGCAAGAATAAGGTATGCTAATTGAAACATGTCCCTAATCTAACCATCAAAAGCGGATAAATAAAAAGGAGAATGACGTGGGGTTGGAAGACATGCACATTATTACATTTTGCTCTCGCGAAGGAGAGTCTGAATGAATAAAGAAAAACTAACTAGCAACTAATTAGGGCTAAGCTAATTAAGCTAATTAGGCTACTTAGACTAATTAATACAAACCAAAATGAAATAAATAGCTAAACTAATTATTACATCACTTGAATGAATTAACTAGTAAGCTAACTAATTAAGTTACAACACAAATGTAAGCAAACTAAGTAATTAAAGATATTAACTACGCTGCCACTACTCTGCCTCGAGAAATGGAAGATGCACATGCTCGGATACCACCTGAAAAGACCTTTGTTTCGTTTCCAAAAGCCTCTATTTGCAGAGTTGAACACTTCTAGAAACATTTTGCTCCACCTTACCAACATTCTGTTGAGGTTTGCATCAGTAGCCAGCCGACCACTGTTAGAGATTACCGGCCGTCTACTGGCCATAAAAGTGGCCTGCTGGCCATCTATAGTGCCCTGTCGGCCATGGATGGTGGCCTGCCGGCCACTGATGCATTGTTTCACCTGCTGTAACAGAGGACAAATAGAGCAAAAGGAAGGCATTCTCACAGATTGTTTGCACAACTCACCCCTCATTTTTATGAACAAATCCAAGAAAAGGTGAACTTAAGCTACAAACCACCAATTCAAGCAATTTCATTGCATGATGGCTTGTGACTCAAGAAGTGCAAGATCAATAAATGCAAAATGAGACACAAACCTCCTTCCTTTCATGAAAGATCAAGGGAAGAAGTTGACCTTGGAGGCTTGGATCATTTCATCACTAACAAGTATGAAATGGTCCAAGTTCCATGTGTTCAATTAATGTCCGATTGAACACATAAAAAACACAGCCAAATTCTTATCTTGACTCACTTTTAGTTCTAATTGCTCATTTTAACTTTACCAACCATTCCTTAATCCAATTAAATCCAAAAGGTGAATTAAGGTCCTCTAAAGGGAAAGAAGTGTCAAACAAGGGGTAGTTTAAGGCATGAGAGAAGTTTCATGCCGTTGGTAATGAACCCTCAAAACAAGATTAAACCATTAAGCATGGACCTCAATCTCAAGCTTAAAGAATCCCAAGTTTGAAACAGCCCTCAAAGTAAATTAAAAAAGTCAAGAAATGAGGGAGGTTGCAAAGATTATAAGTGCTGAAATGAAGTGCAAAAACAACGCCAAAGCATGCAATCAACTCAAACAAGAGGTGTCTAATGGCCTAAAATACCATTCTTGTGAGGACCTTTACACTACAACCATGCAAAACAAGACTCAACTGACCCAAACAGCCCAAAACAGAGCTAAACCAGTCTAAAACAAAAGCAAAAATATGCTGGAATATAGCTACAAAACGCTAGAAAATCATTCTAACATATAGAATTAACTAGGCTAGCAAACAAGACATAAGGAGGGGAGGCTAACCCCTCCAATTTTGGACTTCAAAACATGTTTTTTGCCCCTGAAAATACTCTAAAATTCAATGGTTAAAGGCTCAAAAAAGGTTGGTTTGAAAGTGGGAAACAAAGGTGCAAAAGCCTTAGAAGCAAGGAATAAAGAAGGATGAGACACCCCCTAACCTTAAATCGCTTAAAACACCAATTTCAACCCATTAAAATAGAGATTTTTACAGCTCAAAAATGGCCCAAAAACAATGGGAAAAGATAGAGAAACAAGTGTACTAAAATAAGTTAAAAGACAAGTATTATACCTCTTGAAGCCAAGCACAACTTTAGGCACAAATACAAGTCAAAACCACCTCCAAGAGCTCCAACAAGACCTTAAGGGACCTTAGCTCAAAGGTGATCAATTTTGGTTGAGGATGTGTATGCAAAAGAGTGATATAACTAGGCAAGTGTGCACAAATTGCAAGAGAGAGAGAAATCTAGAGAGAGAGATAGAGAATTTTTGAGTTTGAAATCTTCTACCCCCAAAACATGAGAGAGGGGGTCCTTATATATAGAAAACATGAAATCTATACAATGAGATCCAACCCTCCACGTGTGGACTGATGCAAGCATCTGTGCAAACAGCTGGCACAACTGGCATAAAATATCTGCAGAAAACACTGGTGGTCTGCCAGCCATCAATGATGCCCGGCAAGGTATCATTGATGGCCAGCAAGGCACATCAATGGCCGAGAGACAAGAAGCACTGGCCGTTAGCCTCCATGGATGGTTGGAAAGCCACCAGAGATTATAGGCTGGAAAGACCAAGGCATGGTCCAAAAATGAGACAAAAATGATGCAGGGTTTAAAAGGCTCAAAGCTATGGTGTTTCGCTGAGGACTTCGAGCACTCGGCAAGTAAACAGACTCATCACCGGATGTACCTGCAAGAACATCCAAGTCTTGAGAGGTAGTAAAAAAAGGGGTGTCTACAGATGTCGGGACAAGTTAGGGAGCAGAGGTGGATGGCAGCTCAACTAGATCCTAAGAAGAGGCCTGGTCTGGCCTTCGTAAGGAGGCAACTAGTGGAGTTGATGTAGATGGGAGAGTCTTGCTTCGACGGGAAACGTCGGGCAAAGCAGACTTATAGGTAGGGATATAATTAAGCAGCAAAGGGGACTTACGCTTACTGATATCCAAACCTAGAAGCCTTTTCCGATCAGGACTGGGGGCAAAGGTTTGGCGGAAATCCTCCACTGGCTGAGGCAGAGCTATAAAGAACAAAAAAGAACAAAACAATCAAAAACAGATATATGAGCTGACAAGTCCTAATAGAAAGAGGATTAAGAGGATGACTCAGTTCTTACCATCACCCTCTTTAAACACCGATCGGCGCAGAGGGAAGAGATGAAGATCATCATTAGGAGCAAACTCCCCGTTGCCCGAGATGATTAGGTAATCATCTCCAACACCCTTGTTGGACTCTGGGGGTCAGCTATGATTTTGTAGGCAGTGGATCTGGGCTTGAGGTAATAAATGCAGCCTTTTTCAGACTTTAGGCCACACATGGTATAACAAAATTGGATGTCGGCTAATGTTACCCTAGCTTTTTCTCGGCGGGCTAAGGCGATTATACCATTGATAACCCTATAGGAATTGATGGCTGGCTACATAGGGTTGAGTTTGTAGTAGTGGAGGACTTCCTTAAAGAGAATGTCTAAAGAAAACCAAAGTCCACACTCAATGAATACAACAACAGGGAAGGGCATGGAGTCTCCATCAAGCATGATAGAATTCTCATTCCCAGCTAACCTGATCTGAACGTTGGTTGGGATAGAGAATTCTCTCCTAAAGTACTCAAGCTTTTCTAGTGTGTCTACTCTCCACCTAAACATACCCATGGTATCGGCTTAAATGAAGACTGGTGTAGGATTTTAGAAAAGAATGATTGGTATGAGTTTAAAGACCTCGGCTAAACCCTTAAACAGGTACTGGGATAAGGGATTCTGAAGATCTAAGGGGGAATTTGTTTCAATTTTCCTAAGAATATGATTTTTATCAAATCCCAAACCTAAGTCTATAATATAAACAAGAGTTAATGGCACGAATCTGGAAAAAAAGTCAAAGAGAAATAGAAAAGAATATGATTCAGAATCAAGAAAGCAACAGGAATTCAAGAAACACTGAGTAGATGTATTCAGATGTGCAAAAGTCAAGAGCAGTGGCAAATTGTTAAAAGCATCAAATTTATGAACACCGAGTGAGTATATGCTGAACATTGTGCAGGAATCACAATAGACAAATCCAAAGCAATATTTGGAGAATGATGAAAGTACAGATTTGATGGCAACACATGAGCAGTTAACGAATACAGTATAAGGCCAAAATCACAAAAAATAACAAAGCGGATTCAAGAACAAGAACTAAGGTGCAATGTTTTAAACATGGCAAATAGAATCAGAGGATAAGTAAGGAGATCGAACAGCAAAAGACATACAAGTAGTTACATAACAATATCATATTCAAGAACAGTGAAAGACTGAAATTAAAGAGAAGAAATTAGAGACTTACCAAGTAAAACTGAGGAAATGACACCGGAGATATGCTCGTCGGAATCGGATGATGACAATTGTGAAAGCAGAGTAATGAATACTTCACTGGAAGCGGTGGATGGAGTGGTTGTAGATCTTGAGAACTTGAAAATGGAGGTTTGGAAGAGAAATGTTAGAGAGAGAGAGAGTCTAAGAGATGAGGGAAATTGCAAATTGTAAGAGTGAAAAGACAAAGAGAGAAGAAAGAGTTTTGTCAAAAATACGAAAAGACGGCAAAACATAATGAGGCGCCTTAGACGACGTACTTCTCAGGTGGCGTGCATAGAAGCGACACAACCTAGTAGCGCGTGTCAAGTACGAACCAATGAGGAAGGGACACATGGAAGAAACGGTTAGGACGACTGTGCATGACAGCTCATGTGCAGTTAGAAATTTTGGGATTCTTGAAGTAACAAGGCGGTGATATTGGCCATTAAAGCGATCTCGGTTGAGATATGTGAAAAACTGAGAATTGGGTTCTTGATCCTTGATAAAGGTAGACAGTTGAGCCCTGGGTTCTTGAAGCCAACGAATAATGATCTCGATCATGGAGAATGAGTGAAATTTTAGCCGATATGCTATATGAACAAACAATGTAGGTTCTATCACCTCAGGTTGCCGAGGTAATAGAACCTATGGGCAGTTGTGGGGGACATATTTTGTGAATAACAACACGTGGCTAAGGTGACACCAGAGTGTCAACGGAGGTGCCATGTGGCCTGGTCCTAATGCCGAGGTAATCTCGACTAGGCCGAGGTTATCTACGGAAATACTAGAATCCGAGATAAGTAGATAAGTGACAAAAGTCCTAGAATAGGGGAGGATCTCAGTCTGAATAAAGATAAAGCTCTTAGGGAATTTATCCATATTTAGCTGAGAGTCCAGAATAAGCATTGAGCCTGAGTCTACTGAAGTAAGGCTTCTACAGGGATCAGGTCAGTGCTGGCTATAAAAGCAGAGCACCCCCGTGGGTCTCAGGTATGTGTGATATACTGTGAGCAGTAAATTCTTTCTAGTGAGTTTAGGCACTATTTTCTATTTGTGAGAGATATAGATCATTGACTTAATCGTCGAAGTGCCCCTAGGTGGACGAACCACTACCGGATTCTCATCTTCTTGTGCAGGTTGATGGGCTTAATCTATTATGCCCGTGCTCTCCAGCTGAGTCTCCCGTTTGGTTGTGTGGTCAAAAATCAACATCCACAGATCCTATTAAAAAATTAAGGGACCCATCAAATAGACATTTACACTCATTAGAGAAAAAAAATATTGAGTCAATAAAAAACTTCAAATGTGATTAAATGAATCATCCATGTCTCCCACTAAGCAAACACTGTTGTAGTTCTTACCACAAATTAAGATTACTTATTAAATGATAATATCGCCGCATAATATCACTGTTACATTCAATATTTAGTAGTTATGATTGAAAATATATCGTAAATATTAATAAATAAGTATTTGTTTATTTTACTTGCCATTAGAAACCCACTATTTGACAAATTTAAATTATTCTGCTTGGTTAACAATTTTTTTAAATAATTTTGAGTTTATATATATTTTTTAATCTTTAGTGAACTTTTAAAATATTTAGATCCACTAAACTAGATACACTTAAAAGCAAAAAAAAAAAATTATAATTTTTTCTTTGTGAAATATTTTCTATATACAAAAAAAAAAAAAAAAAAGGAAAGCAATTATTGCTTTTTTTATTATAGAATTTATGAAACTTAAGTTTGCGGAGGTCATAAAATAAAATAAAATAAAAAGAGGTGGATCCCCTCTAGTCCTTAATCTGGATTGGAGGGCATTGTTCGGACCCGTAGGGTTTACCACGAATCCCGTTTCAAGACCCAAATCTTTCATTTTGCGTATATCAATCACAAAACAAATTAGATCGATTCAATAATCGGAACATATTCAATTTATTGCATTTATTACCAAAAAAATAAATGGTCTATTTTAAAAGCACAATTGTTGTCTTTTTTTTTTTTTTTATGACAAACGTAATAAATTGAATAGATTATAATTTTTGAATCGACCTAACGTTTTTTGTGATTGACATACATGAAGTTTCCGACAAAATAAACAATTCAGATTATCAAAAATAGACTCATAGTGGACCTCAAGGACCCAAACAGCACCTTCCAATTCAGATTAAGGGCTGGAGGAGCTCCAGGACCAAAAAAAAAAAAAGTTTGGGGAGGTGACTCTATCTATACAAATTTCTGGAGTTGCCATTGAAATGCATCACATTTTCATGTTTGGTTTAGAATCAAATAATAGTAATTTGGTCTTAATTTACTACAAAATTGAACTAAATTGAACCATGCTTACCCTTATCCCTAGAATAATGTTGGGACCTATATGGTTCATCATAGGTATTTATGCTATTGATTTGAACAATTTATGTTGTAAAGTTGTGTGTGAATTATTCTGAAAAATAAAATTCTAATTTGATAAAAATAAATACTAAAAAGAAAGTCTTGAATTTTTAAATTTTATTTTTAGCCTCAAAACAGGTAAAATTATATGAAAAAAAAAGTATTTTTAATTTATTATTTTTCACTAAATTAAATTTTATATTTTTTCAAAAAAAAAATAGAATACATATTCTAAAAATGAAACCAATCTAGGTCTAAGTTCTGTGTCTTACTTTTCAATTATCAACTAAACCTAAAAAAAAAAAAAAACTAACTTGTAATTCATTAATTGACTTTCATTTATTTATTTCAAACGTTGTTTGAGATTTTTATTCATTTAGGATTTTTATTAATAGGTCCCCATTTTTTTTTTTTTTTATCGCCAAAATAAACAGAAACTTTATTGATGATGATGAAAGGTACAAGATGTACATACAAAAATATCAAAACATCAATAAAGAGAGAAGGTGTACAAAGCATCACAATGGGCTAGATCATCCCAAACTAGGTTGGCACAAAAAAAAAACCCATCCTATCATATGCAAAGCACCCCCAAAGAAAGCAACAACCAATAAAGAAAGCAAAAACAACAGAGAAGCAACAAACAGGCACTAGCAAAAGCACCTCAACCACCATACTAGAAGCACAAGAACAGTAATGCCTCACTCCCTTATGTAGTCCTGAAATACACAGACACAGATAACAGGAAATGCAGCAAAGAGACAGAGGAGCACAAAACAGATCAGCTATGCAGCACAGAACAAATCAGCCAACTCTGGCTAGCAGCAGCAACTGGCAGCAGCAACAGTAGACGACAAGAACAGAAAATCAAAATATCTACAGTAGTAGGCAAGAAAACAGAATGCAATCATGCTTCAGCATCTAGTAGCAACTTTGTAGCATCAGCGGCCAAGCATTACACTTTAAATCTACAACAACAACTAGGTTGACACCTAACTATACTCAATAGCATATCTGCTTTAGATTAGATACAATGTCATGCGCTGAGTACTACAATTCTTTCAAATTTGATTTTGTCCATAAAGTAACTCTAACCTTCACCAACTCAGTTAATTTCTGCAAAATCTGGATTTTTCTCTTTAAACAAACACTCATTCCTGAGTTTCCACACAGACCACAACATTGCTAAAGGAACTACCTTCCAAATTTCCTTCACCTGAATCTTATGTCTTATACCTGACCACCATTGTAGAAGTTCCTCCACTGAACCAGGGATACTCCAACTCAAGTTCCACTAATTAACAATTTTGGACCAGACTCTCCAAATCAAATGACAGTGAATTAGCACATGATTCATGGTCTCTACTTCAGATTTGCAAAACACACATAGTGGGTCGGCATTTGGATTCAACACTCCTATCCTAAGCAAAAAAGCTAAGGATTTAATCCTACCTCTCCAAGCTAGCCAACTCAAGAATTGCACCTTTGGTGGAGCTATATTCCTTCAAATGGTCCTTGTAATTGGATTTGCAGGATCTTTGGATGATTCCACAATTTTCCACACTGATGCCACAGTAAAAGGCCCAGAAAAGTGTGCTAACCAAAGACAAGAATCTTCAACCAAAGCATTTATAGTAGGTGCATTATGCAGCAAATCATTCAACTTGGACACCTCCTAGTCTTCCCAAGAAATAAGAGGCTTCTAAAAGCTAGCTTCCAATCACGACCCTCTCCTTTCCTTTGGACAAAATGCAGTAATGACTCCCTTTTTTTAGTTGACAATGAAAACAATCTGGGAAAGACTTCACTAAGACTCTGATTGCTAAACCATCTATCAACCCAAAACTGAATCCTTCTACCATTTCCCACTACTATTTTGGCATTGTTGAAAAAGAATACACTCAAAGCAGGATTAGATAGATTCACTGATAAGACATCCAGCCATAGAATAGACATTATGCCTGAAACCACTGGTAAGGGACTCCAACTGCCACCAAACCCTCCACACTTGCTGCACAACAGTTCTTTTTTGAAAGCATTCTCCTCCCTACCATACCTCCACTACCACTTTAGAAGTAAGCAATCATTTACCTCCCTCAGATTCCTGACCCCTAACCCTCCTTGAATCTTGCTCAAGCATACCTCATTCCAACTAACTAGATGTACTTTTCTCCTCAATTCAGATCCTCCCCAGAGAAAATTAGATTGAATTTTGTCAAGTGATTTTACAATGCCCATTGGCATTTTAAACAAAGATAAAAAATAAATAAATAAAAAAATAAAAAAAAAGAAAATAGACTGGCAAACTTGACAACACCGATCTTATCAAGGTTAATCTTCCTGCAAAAGGCAAGCACCTTCTCTTCCATAAAGCTAGCTTATTCTTAAATTTATCCACCACTGGTTGCCAAGTGCTCTTTCTCCTTGAAGGCAGCTTTTGGCTATGGCAATTGAGCCTATTTGCAAATTCTTTCACTAAATCATCCTGTACACCTATTCCACAAACCTAACTTTTGTGGAAATTAATTTTAAGTCCAGACATTATCTCAAAATATCTTAGAATTCTCTGAATAGCAATAATTTCCTCCCAATCTGCTTCACAAAATATGATGGTATCATCTGCAAACTGAAGGTGAGATAATCTTAGATCATTTGGTCCAATTGAAGCTCCTCTTGTCAAACCCACTTCTTTAGCTCTTGTCATCAATAAGTTAAGGCCCTCCACAACAATGTTAAAAAGGAAAGGTGAAAGTGGATCACCTTGCCTAAGGCCTTTCATTGAAAAAATTCTGTGATGGGTGAACCATTAACTAACACTGAGACTCTAGCTGTAAAGATACAAGTTTTCATCCACCTCACCCATTTCTCTCCAAAACCAAAGTTGGTCATCATTGAATACAAGAACTCCCAGTTTACTTAATCATATGCCTTCTCAAAATCCAGCTTAAGAATGATGCCTTGTTTCTTTGATCTTTTCCAGCAATCTACCATTTCATTGGCAATTAGCACCCCATCCAAGATACAACTTCCACTCAAAAAGGTTGTTTGCACTTCACTAATAATCTTTGCAGGCATCTTTCTCAATCTTCTAGATAAGACCTTGGCAACTATTTTGTATACTGAACTTACCAAACTAATAGGCCTATAACCACTTAGACCCAAGGGGTTATCTTTTTTGGGAATTAGAGTAATAAATGAACTGTTCACTCCTCGAGCCAACTTATCATTAGAATGGAATTCATACATAAGCTGCACTACCTCCTTTTTCATTATATTCCAGCATTTGTGGATGCAAGATAAATTAAACCCATTAGGCCCTGGAGCTTTGTTACCATCACAATCATTAACTGCTTCCCAAATTTCCTCCTCTGAAAACTCTACCTTTAACAATTCTGATTCTGCAGGATTAATTGAGACAAATGCTCCTGACAATTTTGGCCTAATCTTCCAATCATCAAAAAATAGTTGGTTGAAATATCTCACCACTGCTTGTTTCATAATATCTGGCTGATCATAGATGACACCATTCTCTTTTACAGTCCAGCAAATTTTTCCTCTGCCTGCTACTAGCCAAAATATGAAAGAACCTTGTATTTTTGTCCCCATTGGCTGACCATGTTAGTCTGGATTTTTGATGCCATAACCACTCCTTTTTTTGTTCAGCTCCCAGACTAGCCTTCTAACCTCCCTTCTCCTTTTGACCTCATGTTCCTACAGGTTCCTACCCTCAGCCTTAATATCCCAGTCATGGAGTTCAACCTCAACTTGTTTCAATTGCTCATCAATGTTTCCAAACACTTCACAATTCCACCTTCTGAGATGTACTCTGAGATTCCCCAACTTTTTCATTATCATGTAACTAGCCCAACCACTGATCTGATTGTTTTCCCAAGATTTCCTCACTTCAGATTTAAATTTAGGATGCAAGCACCAAGCATTTATGAATCTAAATGGCCTTGGTCCCCAATCCCTCTCATCTTCCATTAACAAGATAAGGCAGTGGGTAGATATAGTTCTAGGTAGCCCCCATTGCTTAAATTACAACTTTTCTAACCACCTATGGTCAATTAGGAATCTATCAATCCTACTCCACCAATCTCTATCCAAAGCATTGCACCATGTAAAGGTTCTGCTTATCATTGGGATATCTAGCAACTCCAAATTATCAATCAAATCATTAAAATCCTCCATTCTTCTATACCTCTTCAAACACCCTTTCCTTTCACTCATAACTCTAATTTCATTAAAATCACTTCCTACACACCAAGGACTTACAAAAGTATATTTAAGCTTCATTAAAGATTCCCATAGCTGCCCTCTGTTCAGTACTTCATTTGGAGCATAAATGTTTACAATAACACAATCAAAAGAGTAGTTTGAAGTACCTGACAATAGAATGAAATTTCTATTACTGTAACACTCATTTAATACAAAGCTATCTGGATTCCACAAGCATAGCATACCTCTGGCACTACCCTCTGCACCAGCCTCCATGAAGTCCATCTCCTCCCATGGCCATAATGACTTAACAAAATTTTCATTAACACTGCACCTCTTTGTTCCTTGTAATAGTAGGACATCAATCTTCCTATCCCTAACCAAATTCTTTATTTTCCTCCTCTTTTCAGGCCTTCTTAGACCTCTAACATTCCAAGATAATATCTTCATAAGGAAACTGCTAACATATACCAAACCTCCTAGTAACAACCAAATTGGCTTAGGAAGCTGCACCTATGCCTTCCATTCTTTCAAGATCCTTTTCTTCTAGCTCAATTATTTTGTTTACCACCTTCTTCTTCTTGCCTTCACAATTCAGCCATAAAATTTTCCCAACTTGAACTATAGCTTGTGCTTCATTCAACAACTTCCTCATTCTCCTTGAATCGTACTTTGAGAAACTGACAATGAGATTGCAGCAACTGCTGCTCAAAATATAGCTCCCTTTTGAAGACAATTACTGAACAGCACACCCTTGTTCTTCGGTTGCTTTTGGTTTATCTTTTCCCTATTCTTCATTTCAACTCCTTTTCTCATGCTTCAATTGATGGCTTTGTCACTGGTCTTCCCCCTTGTTGTTGTAGTGCCCCTATTGTTCACACCCTGTTGGGTCGATAGAATAACCAGTGCACTTATCCGAGTTTGTTCTGCACAATCACTAATGTTAGAAGCCTCAATGATAGGCCCATTTGCCAAGTCCCCAAGTTGTGCCTCATTTAAAACTACCTCTAAATTTATATTGGGCCTTATATTTTATGGCCCACTAATACTCCTAATGAACCTAGTGGAACATATCTGACTTGTAACTATTTGAATTTCATTTGCCACCTCTTTTCTTGGGCTATCCACCTATTACAGACCTACCTCCATACAGTCACCTCCATCATTTGGATTTCCCAATCACACCCAGACTCTTTTACAGTTGATAAAGACTTCCATTTATTGCTTCCTTTTTCTCCTCTGTATCTGTGTCTACCATGTCCCGCTCTTTGCTTACGACATCATCTTTTCTTGACATTTCCTCATTCCCTGCATTTGCATCCTCATCATCCTCATCTCCATTATCATTTTTTGACATTTGATCAACCTATTCCTGAGTTTTGGATGCAACCTCCTCACTCTCCTAGCTTTGTTATTGACAAACACGTGGAGTGACAAATGCTGATAAATCTTCACACACACGAACTGGGAAAAACTTACCACGGCATTCAACATTGATCACTGTATTTATGAACTCAAACCTATTCGTAACAATTCTTACCTTACTATACTGGAAGGAATTGTGATTGAGAATGTTGTCATCTAACTGAACAACTTCCCCCTAAAGTTTACCAATATCTGTGAAAGTGTGGACACTCCACAAGTTAAATGGAACGCCCACACAAGTAATTCACACACACGTTTCGTGATCGATATACAATCTTTTTTCCCAATCAATTATGGATTTACACCAATCAAAAATCCATTCTTCAACAAATAGTATTGCTTCCTTTATATGTTGCACTGATTTAAATGTTAGTAATGCTAACCTTCCACTTCCATGTCTCACTCTTATCTCCTTCATTTCTCTTCTTTCAAACCTTTTCTTAAAATCATTGAATGAAAGAAAGTTCTTTAGGTTCACAATCAGACTTTCATATAGCCAACCATTTCCTGACTCATAAGCCTTAACAACTACTTCCATTTCTCCTAAAGGCCTCCATTTTGAACAGCTTCAGCATAAGATCTTCCTACAGCCTTCATTTTTGTTTGTGTTGAGTTCCTTTATTGTACTGTCTCATTATCTCTCCTCCCCTGCTTCTTATTGTGTGTTGTTTTTGCACTCCATTGTCATACTCTATTTTCTACAGTGCAAAATTTCTCTATTGGTACTGCCCTATCTTCTGACCTCCTAAGTTCCTCACTGTGGGTTGTTTCTGATCCCTTTCTTTGTATTATGCTTTCTTCACCTTCAGAGCTTTATTGTCACACCATATGCCATTAGCCTTTTGCACCGCCATGTCTGCTGCAATGTTGCAGTCATACCTTACAAATCTGAATCGGGAGCCCGATACTTGTCTTCTTTTTGCTGGAATGAAGACGTCCTTAACTATTCCAAACTTACTGAATAAAGTGAACAATTTTTTTGGATCCATAGAGTCATGTATCTCATCTACAAAGATGGTAAACAACCCATCTACATCCTTAGATTAGGTGCTTTGATTGCCCACTCTTCCTACTCACCTTCTTCTAAGCACTGGATTCCACAATCCTCTCCCCATTATACCCCACGTTGTTTGAGATTCTTTTATTGATGTTGGATTTTTTTTTAATTTTTTTTTTTTAGATTGAGAAGAAAATCTTTATTGTAAAAAGGATAAAAAAAATTGGTTCAATTTGGTATAATGGTATTCTAAGATACTAAAAAAAGATGAACAATCTCCATAGCATGAATAATTCAAGCCACCATAGAAAAGGAGAAAAGGCCACCACAAAGGAGGGAAACAAATCTCCACACAAGAAGGATTATTATATCAAAAAACTAAAAATTAAAATATCATATGGAAATAAACTAAATTCAAGTTGCCATCGAACACATTCAAAACTTCACTGCTTCGTAGTCTTCAACTTGGATTATGAAAACCCCATCTCTGCTGGTCATCAAGATAGAACACTAAGATTGAGATGGTCCCCTAGCGTAAAATAAATATTGTATAAAATAAAGATAAAAACAAATCTAGATTTATTAATCGAATTATAAAACAGACATAATAAAATTATTAAAAACTAGAAATTACAATTTGAATAATATAGGAATAAAAAAAGCAAATTCTAGAAATGAAATAAACATGAATATTAAGAAAGCAAACCAGAACTTGTGTATCACACAGTTTTCTTAAAATAGATACAGGGTTGACAGCTACAATAAGTGTACCTTCTAAGTAGCTCTAGTGAATAAAACGATGGCAACACTCTCTCATAGTAGAAGAATTATTTAGAGATAAAATAACAAGAAGACTTAGAATTTTTCTTTGGATAAAACCAAGAGAACGAGATCTCCATTTATACACAATGGGAGGAAAGAGGAGTCTCAACCATAAAGACTAGGCAACAAATGCAGGATTTAATTCTACAAAATTGATGGATTAAACGCACAATTAGTATAAAGATTATACATGTGTGCATATCTGCACTCACCACAACCATCACCATCTGACCTAGGTTAGAAAAAATATAAGGTTCGTGGGTCACCAAACCCGACCCAAGCTAAAACCTTATCTAGTCCAGTAAGCCTCAAGGACCACAGACTCGGCTCGATCCGGTCCAAGTGGGCAGCACACGTATGACACTTTTTGCATAACCAATTTGGGTCATAGTCTTAACCCAAGCTCATCTTTAAAGCATCCATAACTCTCTTCCTTTAGAAAATTTAGATACCCCAAAGGACTCACACCTTTAGATAGAACTAAGGATTTAAATACCCATCAATACTTTCCTCTATAATCAATGTGGGATAGGTGGTGACACATCTTCTCCAATACCTCATTCAAGAGGCTAACTTTATTAGACAATTTCTCATTCAATTCTTAATTTTTTTGTCATTGTTTTTGTGATGTAAAGTTCTTACTACAAAAAATCTGGACCCACTTGGACCCACCTTAACCGGTAGTTGGGACCCACTTTAATTTCACATTAAAATCACCGAAAAACTATTATTTTTTAACAATAAACGTGTTATCTAGCGTCGGCCTTCAGACGGTAAAAAGATTTGAAACTAGATCTTAAAGTTTTAGGCTTGATAGTGGAAAAGATAAGGTGGCGATGGCCAGACTGATGAGACAAATATCATATTTGAATAAGGATCATCTAGAGGAGGATCGAAGGAGTAGGCAGAGGAGAGGGAGATCCGAGAGATGCCACCATCGTCTCCCTATCCCATTGTAGGAAAATCAAAAGAGAAAAGCAAGAAAATTTTGGATGTTAGATTTTTATTCATGTTGGGTTTTTATTCTACACTCTGTTGCATTAGATATTTATAGGGATATTTTAGGATATTTAGCATTGTTGAATTTTTTTTTAGGAGTAATTACACCCTAGTAGGAACTTCAAAAAAAATTTACATATTCATTAAAAAATTTATAATTTTAATTATTAATATTTATAAAGTTTTTCATTGATTTGTAATTGTTTTTGTAAAAATCCACTGATATGATATTTTCTCTCTTTTTTTTTTTTTTTACTATGTACAATGCTAGAGTATAGATTTACATAGTAGCCATCTAATGTGCATGGAAATATCAATATTTAAAAAATAAAAATATATGATATTTATATTTATAAAAATAACAGAGTGTAATAATGGAAAACGCAATGTAATAAGACCCACCACATCCAAAATAATATAATGGATCTCATTTTTATGGGGATATTATAATTTTTATATGTGGTATTTTGAGAAATTAGTAAAAAGTTGATTTTTTGGCTTTTTTTTTTGTAGTTTTTTGACATTTTTTATGTAAAATCTTTTGGCTTTTTTTGTAGTTTTTTGACTTTTTTATGTTAAAAAAAAAGTAGAGAGATGATGTAATCCAAAAAAATTAAAAATTCAAAAAATTAGCTTTTTACTGCCTTCCCAAAACGTCTGTACACATGTAGTTTGTAATGTTTATAAGGTTTAAAAAAAAAAATTATCAAATTCATTGGATAATAAATATCATTTTCTTTACAAATGAAAGGAAAAACAATGTCCCCGTTTGAGAAGTTGATTGAGATTACGGTTAGGTTTGCAATCTCTTAAAAAAATTAAAAAGTCAAAAAATCATTATCCTATTTAAGTCACAACATCTTATTTAAGTTACATCACTTCAAACCCAACACATATGTCACAAAAATTCAAAAAATACACTTATTTAGAACATCCTAAATAACCCCTAAAAAAATATAAAAAAATAAAATAAGTTAAATTAATTAATAAAATAAAATTTTACATTTAGATTATAATAATTTTATTTTTTTCTCAAAAAAAATTAAAAAGTTCAAAAAATTTAGAAAAAAAAATCTCAAATAAAATTAATTTAACCAGACTACATTAATCAAAAAATTAAAAATCAAACTAAAAATATTCTTCCCAAATGAATCCAATCTCCTTTGGAATAGCACACTCCCCACTATAATTTCATGATAAGGCTGGGTTAAAGCTGTCAAACACCATTTAGAAATGATATTAAGGTGTTGTTTGGGATGTTTTAAATAAATGTATTTTTTATCTTTTTAGATTAAAAAATTGAGGTTGAAAATATAAATGTTTGGGTTAATTTTTTGACTTTTTATAAAAAAAAAAATGTGTATTAAAAAATTGTATAAATTAGTGTGTAGGGGAAAATTAATATTGGGAGTTGTGCAGTCGTAATTATTGACTTTTGATGAATAATAATAACTTTTTAACTTTTTTAGTAACTTTTTGACTTTTTAACTTTTTTTGGACTTTCCAAACTTGACCTAAGAGTTTGTTTGGAATATTTTAAATATATATATTTTTTGAATTTTTATGAAATATAAATTGAATTTGAAATAATATAATAAAGAAGTAATGTGATTTAAATAAGATGATATGACTTAAATAAAATAATAACCTTTTAATTTTTAAATATATGCTACTCCCTTCGTCCCAAAATAATGGTCCCTTTTGGAGAGTCCAACTTTTTTTGGTAGTACAATTATATACTTTTAAAAAGTTAATTTTCCAAAATTATCCTTTGATAGTATATTTTTTGGGAATATCAATGTCATAATTGTACTTTTTATATTATTTATGAATTTAAAAGAAGGGCAAAATAGGAAATTTATGTTATTTTTGTACTTGATTTTTGAAGAGGGACTAATATTTTGGGACAATGAAAAATAGAATAAGGGACTAATATTATGGGACGGAGGGAGTAAAAAAAACCTAAATGTTTTGTATGAATACAGAGTTCACATAATATAATGAGATATTTAATAAAATATTTAAAATTTTAACCTTTTTGAATATATATTTGTCGTTTATGGTGAAATCTATTTTTTAGGATTTCAAATTCCCGCTCTTGAATCAAACATTGAAGTTTCAAATATTTGGATTTAAAAAATCAATATAAACACCCTCGTTCTCTCTCTAAAATTGTTCATAACCACCACTCCGGCAACCGCTGGTTCTGGTCGAGGTGGTCAACGGTATCTCTCGATCTAAGTTCTTTCGGAGCAGAAAAAGGAAAGAAGAAAATGATGTAGGAGATAACCATGTAGGTTATATTGACTGCTATAGTGGCTTTGTAAAGTGGTGTTGTTTGGGCAGAGCTCTGCAGAAAGGAAGACGTAGGTAATTGTAGATGTGGTGAAACAGAAACTGAGAATGTAACCATTTCGGTTTTTTTTTTTTTTTTTTTTCTAACAGAATTTTTGTAGTTGGTGTGTAAATCCTAATGTAATGATATAAACAAAAAAAATATTACTAGCTTACTTTTTTTTTTTTCTTTTTAAAATATAGTATGATTTGGTGGAATTTTAAAGAGTGACGGAGAAAGAACAAACAATTAGATGTTCTTAACTCATGTTTTGTTTGCAATTTTTGCTTAGATTTATTTTTTTAGTGGTGTTTTTTTATTTACTTGTATTTCTTCAATGTTCAAAAACTTGAAAAAAAGTCATGATTTTATGGTGGTTCTATCTTATTCACGGAGTGGGTGTTGGGTGTTTGGAAAGTGAATTTTTTTTGTAAGTTTTTTTAGTTGTAGGATATTAGTAGAGAAATTTTTTTTTGTATTTGGAAAGATAGTTGAGTTTTTTTATAATTGAATGTGATGTTTATGAGAGAAAAAGTGAAATAATTATGAGATACGATATGATATTTTGTTTAGATTTATTTTTTTTTTATTTTGTAGTCAATTTGTCTTTTAGTAAAAAAAAACCAACAAACTTCGGCCTCTTTTGGCAACATGGTTATAATCTGATTTTCAGATTATAACCAACCTCTTCTCTCACAGAAAAGTTGATTATAATCTGCTTATAATCAGCTTTTCACCAAAAATCAGATTATAACCATCTTCCCAAAGCACCCCTTCTTTCCCAAACATCCCAAAAATGTCAGTTGCATAACTCTTAAACATGAAAGAAGTTCAATTTTGATACGGAGCCCGAAATTTCCAATTTCAAATTTGCCCCAAATCCAAAATGACGTCGTTTTGGAAATTTTTTTTTTTTTTTCTTTCTTTCTCACTGTTTTGAAGATGAAGATAAAGAAGAAGCAACTGTAGAAGAAAAAGAAGAAAAGAGAAGAGGGAGCATCATCAGCAACATATTCATCACCATCATCATCATCAACAGTCAACAAATTTTTTTTTTTTTCCCTTCATCTTCAAATTTAGAGCCACTAAAAAAAAAAAAAATCAACATCTTCATCAACATATCATTATCAGTTAACAAATTTTTTTTCCCCCCTTGATTTTCAAATCCAGATACACTAGGGAAAAAAAAAAAAAAAAGTAGAGTGGCAATCGGTGATATCCACCGGCGATCATCACCATTACCATCGAAGCCATCACCGTCTCCATCTTTTCCCCTTCTTCTCTCTTCCTTTTCTCTTCTCTCTCTCTCCTCTTCTCTTCCTCTACATTCAAAAGCAAGAAAAGAAAGAAAAAAAAAAAAAGAAAGAAACCCAAAACAATGTCGTTTTGGGTTTCGAGCCAGTCAAATTCAGGCTTCCAAGTATAATTCAAGAAAATTATAATTGTAAATGATATCTAATTCATTATTAAAAGGGTAAAAAATTTGAAGATATGACAGTGGATTTCTGTTGAATTAAAGAGTAGAGCTTGTTTGTTTTTGCTAGTAGTGAATGAGGATGCATAATCTATTCCTGGTGAAAGAAGAGCTTTACTATTATGTAGGGTTATAGGTCACGTACTCCCCTAAATTTTTAATATTTAAACTGTTACTTATATAGATGAAAATTATGTATTATGTATCCTTTATAAAATTATAATAGTGATTATATTTAAATTATGTAAAATTTTTTGCTTTTTTAAAATTTTTAAAATTCTTTATTTTATTATTTTGATTATTCTTGTACACTTTTGATTAATAGGTCAAGTCAAGAATTGAATCAATTAATAACTCATTTCTTATTATAAGATTTGTTTAATTGTTTATTTCTCTTCATTGTAAGACATTTTTTTTGAATTGAGAGGATTGAACTTATTGATTATTTGGTTCATAGAATTTAGTTATTGAGTGGATTTATAAGTCATATTAATGTAAATCTCAAAATAATTGTAATAAAAATAAAAATAAAAATATATAAGTTTAATAATATCTTGCTATTACTTGTTATGAGAGAAAAAAATTCAATTTTGTGATTAATGTGTACTGCCTCTACATTTAATTTTGGGTGAATTACACTCACGGTCCCTACACATTTGACTTTGAATTTTGAATCTTGTTTCAAATAAGAATAATTAAAGATACTATTGGATTTTTCAAGGGCAAATTTGTCAATTTGATAAAATATAAATTAATTTGACAAAAATAAATGTCAAAAAATTATTTTTGAATTTTTTAAAATTATTTCTACATACTAAAGATAAAATTATATAAAATTCATAAATCTTTTAGACTTTTTTTTTTACCAAATTAATTTTTATTATGTATTTGGATGATGATCATGTAAAATTAATTTTTAAAAATTAATCATGTAATTTTTATTAATTTTTTATCAATTTTACGTAATTTTATCTTTGGTGGGTAGAAATAATTTTTAAAAATTTTAAAATATTTTTTGACATTTATTTTTGTTAAATTAGTTTATATTTTATCAAATTGACGATTTTGCCCTTGAAATTAAGCAATGGCATGTTCAATTGTCCTTATTTAAAACAAGATTCAAAATTCAGAGTCAAATGTGTCACAATTGAAAAATTAAAGACTAAAATGACACGAGCCCCAAACTATAGGGACTATTAGTGTAATTTGCCCTTTAATTTTAGTTCCGCCACTGCTTTTATGATTATTCTTTGTTCCATTTGCTCATTTTTATGGGCAATTTTTTTTCAGGTCCCTAATAAGAGTAATTTACAGCATAAAGGACACCAAAAATAGGAATGATGCCTCAGGTCCCTCACTAACGACAGGCGCATTTTTAATTTTTTTTTGAACCAAAATACCCTTCACAGATCAACATAGAACGCTCAACTCGATTACATTCTGACGACTCAATTCATTCCAAACATCCAACCATTTTCATGAGCAAGAGAACATGAGAATTAGGGTTTCACTATCATCTTCACTGTCGCCATTACGGTTCATTATCTTCTGCCAAACTCTTTTCAATTCGTTCCTCACAAATTTCTCTGACCTGTTTTCATTGTTCATCATCATCTCAGTTCATCTTCATCTCATTGCATCTTCATCTCAGGCCATTTCAGTTCGAAATTAGGGTTTTCATCATCACTCTGGTAAGTTTTCTCCAATCCAACTAGTTTTTCTCTGAAATATAGTTGACTAGCTTTCCATTAATTAGGATTTCAATTTCGTAATAAAAACCTACATGAATTTGAAAAATGTTATTTCTCTAAGTTTCGAACTTATTCTTGAAGATGTTTGTGTGATTTTGTCTGTAAATTTCTCTGTCATTTGAATTTCTCTGGTATTTGCCTGATCTATGTGTTTTCTTTGAATTTTCTCTGGCATGTTTATTCCCCCATTTGTTTCTGGTTATTCCCTATTTTTCTCTAGTTTTCTGTAAATTTCTCTGGCATTTTCATATTATGAAATTCATATTTTTTCTGGCTTGCCATGTTTAATTTTCTCTGATATGTTTATTTTGTTCCATTCTTAAATTTTCTATGACCACATCACTTTTCTCTTTTGTGTGGTTCTGTCATGTTCCATTTTCTCTAGTTGTTTGTAAATTTCTCTGGCATTTTCATATTATGGAATACACACGTGTTTAATTTTCTCTAGCTTACCATGTGTAATTTTATCTGGTATGTTTATTTTGTTCCATTCTTGAATTTTCTCTGGCCACATCACTTTTCTCATTTGTGTGTGTCTGTTATGTTCAATTTTCTCTGGTTGTCTATAAATTTCTCTGGCATTTTCATATTATGGAATAAACATTTTCTCTAGTTTGCCTTGTTTAATTTTCTTTGGCATATATGTAATATTTTCTGGCTTACCATGTGTAATTTTCTCTGATATGTTTATTTTGTTCCATACTTGAATTTTCTATGGCCACATCATTTTTCTCCTTTGTGTGTGTCTGTCATGTTCTATTTCTTTGGTTGTCTGTAAATTTCTCTGGGATTTTTATATTATGGAATGCATATTTTCTCTGGCTTGCCTTGTTAATTTTCTCTGGCATATATGTAATTTCTCCTAGCTTGCCATGTGTAATTTTCTCTGGTATATGTTTAGTTTGTTCCATTCTTGACTTTTCTCCGGCCACATCACTTTTCTCCTTTGTGTGTGTTTGTCATGTTCCATTTTCTCTTGTTGTCTGTAAATTTCTCTGGGATTTAATGTTGACATCTTTATGTTTTCATTGTCTAAAAATGACGAAACATAAAAGCAGCAAAACACCATAAACACCAAGTAAGAAACAGAAATCTATAAATAAGATAATCTAATTTGAATATTTCTTAAAACTAACTATACCTATAATTTGTATGCAGTGTGGATTGTGGCCTCTTCATTTGCTACATAATGAGACAATATAGCAACCATGAACCTATCAGCTCAACATTGTCAAAACAAGACGTAAGGTTCACGAGGACAGAAAATCATAGAGAGATTTGCGACTGAAATTGGCCGGTCATGGACAGGATCAATTGAAATACCACCAAAAGAAGAACTGAAAGTATAATAGTGAAAGCATACTAGTGAAATGAAGACAATGTACACAATGTAATTAAGAATGACCCTTCAATTTTTTTTTCGTACATTGAAGAAATGATGTTGTTTGACATATATGTATATATATTTTTTAACTAATGTAAATTTCATAACTATCAATGGTTAAATATTTTTTTTATAATGCATATTTAGTGGTGATTATCAACAAAATCCACACAGAGAAAATTGTCTAAAGAAATTTTTCTTGTATGAAGTTACCAAAATTTCACAGAAAAATTTAACTCGTATCGTGTCAAAAGGGTGCCTATATGATCATGTAATTTGTAATGCACTGTGTTGGTACGAAACAATCATCAAATTCAAAAACACAATGCACATTGTAGTTTTCTCTGCTATTGGCAAATTTTTCTAGATGAATTTGAGCACACAAAACACAGTGCACTATTGGCAAATTTCTCTAGATGAATTTGACCTCACAAAACATAGTGCAGAAAGTAATTTTCTCTGCTAGTGGCAAATTTCTCTAGATGAATTTGCCACAATGCACATAGTAAATTTCTCTGGATGAATTTCACCTCACAAATTTCTCTAGATGAATTTGACCTTACAAAACATAGTGCACAAAGTAATTTTCTCTGCTACTGGAAAATTTTTCTGGATAAATTTGCCACAATGCACATAATAAATTTCTTTGGATGAATTTGACCTCACAAATTTCTCTACTATTGACAAATTTCACTGGATGAATTTGACCTCACAAAACACAATGCACATTTCAACAAACACAATGCACATAGCAAATTTCTCGGCTATAGAAAAATTTCTCTGGATCAATTTGATTGGTATTATAAAGGCACTCCCAAAGTATATTTCTAAAAACGCAACACAAAAAGTAATTTTCACTGCTATTAAAAAATTTCTCTGGATGAATTTGATTGGTATTATATATGCACTATCCAAAAAGTACATTTCACAAAACAAAATACACAAAGTAATTCTCAAATGTATTATTCAATCAATAAATGTAATATCCTCAACTATTTAATAAAGGTTCCTTGCATGTCCTCTTATTATGGCGATCAATCCTATCACATCGACTACACTTCATCACCCTTTTAAACTCTTCAGTAGAAGCAATTCTGTTCTTATTTGGCCTCCCAGCTGGTCTCTTACTCAATGCAAGTAAAATCATAGCATCATCAATTCAATTCGCATGAAACATTAATGATAATAGTATCATTCCCATATTTGCACAGCAACAACACTGCACTGTCCATCTAACCTGAAAGAAAAAATACCAAAAATAACTTGTTCAATATAAAAATACTTCACAAGAACAACATAAAAGTCTAGAGAAATTTCTAATAATTATAATTTTCTCTGGATTATAATACCTACCGTATAATTTTCTCTGGACTCAAATAAAAGTTCAGAGAAATTTACAAACTTAAATTCACCTTCAAGATAACAAATACAAAATTACAGAAGAATTAATGAATCTAGAAAAAATCACAGAGATATTCAATGCTAACTATTAAACACAATCATAGACAAAAATTACACAGAAGATCAGTTATCAAATTATAAGCTTCTATGTGATTTTCACTAGACTACAAGCTTATAATTTTCTCTATGTGATTGTGCATTATTGGACTCAAATCAGAATGCAGAGAAATTTCTCTGGAATATAAACATACAATTTTCTCTGGAATATGAACATATAATTTTCTCTGGAATACAAAGCAAAGTGTAGAAAAATGAAAAGTGCAGAATAAATGAAAAAAACAGAGCACAAAACTTAAGACAGTGAAGAAAAACAGAGCCGGTCTCCAAACACAAAGAACAAAACTTATCATTGATAAATATGTAACACAGAATGAAAAATCAACTCCATTGTCAATAACAAAAAATGAAAAATCAACTTCAAAAATCAAAAAATAATTCACTAAGCTGGCTTTTCTATCACATTGATCAAAACTGAAAATAAAAACCTAATTCAAAATAAACTACAAAAACTTATTTGAAATCGGAGTCCATATATACAAATCAAATGAAAAATAAAAAACTTAAACTGATTATTAAACTTACCTGATTCAACTCTACTGGAAATTCGAGCTTCAACACGACTTCAACTTTTACACGATCAACGAAACTCAACTACTATACGACTATAAAATTCCTATAAAATTTCCACGAAATCTGCATCATCGAAATCTCCATCGATCGCCAAGTTCATCCCAAAGTAATCTTCCACAAAAATAGTAACGTAATCTTCAGATTCCAAAATTGAAAACTACGTATAATATACAAAAGGGTAAAATAGGTATTTTATAAACTAAACTAACATTAAGGGACCTTAGACACCAGAAAATATTATTGTGGATCTCTCCTCATACTAAAAGTTGAGTAGGGACCTTAGACCAATTTTCCCCATTTTTATGTATGGTGCCTTGTCAATTGAGATTATTTGTGATTGTAATCTCATTTTATCATTAATAAAATTTAATTTTTCCTATAAAAAAAATTTAAACATGAGCTTTTTA
This sequence comes from Camellia japonica, assembly GCA_030407325.1. NCBI lineage: Eukaryota > Viridiplantae > Streptophyta > Magnoliopsida > Ericales > Theaceae > Camellia > Camellia japonica. Next base: position 118,413,816 of record JAPPVO010000032.1, read on the forward strand.
AAATGCAAATTGCCTTAAATTTTGTCTTTATAAATGATCAAAAATAGACCTTTTTCGTTTTTTTTTTTTTTTTATAAAAATTTTATACCCAAAAAAAAAAAAAGAAAGAAAGAAAGAAACACATATATCTCAAAACGCATCTCTTCGTTATTCCTATTAGAAATTCGGAAATAATTTGCAAATAAAAAATATATGCTTATCTAATAGAACAATGTCAATCACATTTATAAAATTCTAAAAACTGTGAATATTTTGATTGGTAATAAAAGATTATGAATAAAAGTTGTGGTATATCAATACTCAAAAGCAAACAATGGTGAAATAATCACTGTTGTACTTTTTCCATGGTATGGTGTTTATATACATAGTAGAAAAACGAAAATGATCGAGTGCTCGAAATTTCGAGCTCGAAATACGGCTCGAAATGCAGAGGAAGAGGAGAGGAAGAAGAGAAGAGGAAGGGAGGGAGAGGAGAGAAGGGAGGGAGAGGAAGAAGGAGGGAGGAGGCCGTCGACCGTCGGCCGTCGCAGCTTCGTCCCAGCCCGTCGTCGCCTCGCCTCGCCGCCGCCTCAGCAGCTCGTCGGTCGTCTGCCAGCCCGGTCCGGTCGTCTGTCCGCCGCAGCTCCCCATTTTATAGCCCCTCCCCTCCAGTCCTCCCCCTCCTCCCCCCTCCTCCTCCGGTTCTGCAGAGCCCCCCCTCCCCCTTCTTCTCTTCTTCTTCTTCTTCTCCGTTCGTTTCTTCTTCCAGATCTGCAACAACGAAAAGAAAAAAAAAAAAAAAAAAAAATACAGACTCGACACCAAAACGACGTCGTTTTGGTGTCGAGCCAGTATTTCGACCGTATTACTCGAGCTCTGTAGCGGTTCCGGTAGAAAAAATTTAGCCTTCGTTTGGTTTTTCTTCTAAGCTATATAAACAAAAGACAAAAAGACAAAAAAAAAAAAAAAGTTACAAAATCACAAAAAAATAAAAAGTTATAAAAGTATCAAATTATTTTATATACAAACAAAAAGTTAAAAAAGTATCATTCTATTCTAAGGGTAATTTTGTCATTCTAAAGTCAAAAAGTCAAAAAAATCAAACAAAAATACCAAACGACTAAAAAAGTCCCAAGTTAAAAAAGTCAAAAAAAAAACCAAAAAACCAACTAAAAAAACCAAAACCAAACCACACCTAAGGTAAACATCAAAATAATCAAGATACAACGCTGCCCCGTCTGATTATCAAAATGGCCAACAAACCAAACGTGTCATACCGTACAAGATAACCTATCACCATAGTTTATGAGAGAACCCAGCAAAGCCCCTTCAACCATGAAAAGGGAGCGCAGACAACTGTGCTGACGAAGAGGGAGGCAAAGATCGAATGAGAGAGATAAATGCTCCCCAGAGCCACCATCGGCCACGCCGACCCAACCCATCACAACCAATATCAACACTTGTGTTTGGGTGTGATATTGGTTGTCGAATTTGCAATATCGGTGGTGGAAGAGGCGCTGGTTTTGACCTCCGGTTGTGCTGGTGGTGAATCAATGGAGATCAACACTTGTAGAGAGAGAAATAAATCGAATAAGAGAGACTGAAGTACTACGATTTATCTTGGACTTTAAAAATTTAAGGGTGTATTTGATTTGGTTTGGGGAGAGTAATTCTTAAAAATTGTTTTGAGGGGAGAGTTTAAAAATTTTTTGGTTTATTTGGTTGTGTATTTGAAAGTAGTTTTAGAGTTTGGAAGTTTGGAATGATTTGATATTTTATTATAATTGAATAGATGTGTGTGAGAGAAAAAGTGATTGAAAAGGAAAAATGAGAGAGAAAAAGTGATTAACTGATAGGTAAGAGAGAGAAAGTAATTTTGAAAATTATTTTAAAAAATTTACAAACCAAACAAATTTTTTTGAAAATTTTTTCTCAAAATCACTCTACAAATCCAAACCAAACATATCCTAAATATTTCGAACTTTAATTTTGAGTTACAAGTGGTAATTTGAAATCTTAAAATTGGATTTCAGCGGGTAAACGTTAACGTCCGTCAGTGGAGTTAAAGATAGACAGACATGTTACTGAGGTGGAGGGCAGCTGACATTCTGGTTGTGTGGCATGATTTGATTGGATTGGAGCACCATCTGTTCATAATGACATGTTACTTCCGGAGTGTTGAATAATTTCGCAAGTTGCTTTCGGCCTTTGCAACAAACGACAGAGTGTTGAATAATTTCACAACATTTCGCAAGTTGCGTTCCGCCTTTGCAACAAACGACGAATGTTGAATAATTTCGCAAGTTGCTTTCAGCCTTTGCAACAAACGAACGGATTATTTAACGCTCTACTTGATTTCCGGATATAAAAAGTTAGATAGAATATTATATACGGTTAGAATTTACATATCTTATATTTGTAAATTTTTTTTTAAAGAGGATATAATCTATTGTAAGATTGTATATTCTTCAAAATTGGTAAATATACAATACCACCCTCCCCCATTATATCATTTTCTTGTCTATTATATGCACACATTAGGATTTAACAAATTGAGATCTGCTGCTCATTACACCCAGACAAAAAAGAAGGAGCTCTGGTTTTGCAAGTGTGAATCAACTGCGATTTTCTAACCGATTTCTGTCGGCAAAGCTTCTTTTCGATGATAATCATTATTTCTCTCTACTTTGCTCTCTCTCTCTTTTTTCTTTTTTGGTTTTTATAGGGTTTTCCTTATATGATTTTTATTTAAAGCATTTGTGGCTCTTCTACTGATTTTTGTCCAATCTGAACTTTCTAAACCCTTTTTTATTTTCAAAATCAGTTTATATATATATATATGTGTGTGTGTGTGTGTTGTGTGTGTGTGTATTCTATTGTTATTAATTATTGGAATGACAATTTACAAGGAGAAAGGAAGATTAGGTGGCTGGATCCCTGTGGTGCATCAAAGAAGAAAACAGATAAACCAGAGCTCGTGGTCAGATGGTCGAAGAGTCAGCTTGTATACACTCTTTGTGGACAACTTGCCGGAGTCTATGAATCCAAAAAACCTATACGATTTGTTCGCAAAGTTTGGTGTGGTTAAGGATGTTTTCATCCCCCAAAAGAGAAGGCGATTAACAAACTCAAGATTTGGGTTTGTTCGGTATGATTGTTCCATTGCAGCCACTGTCGCAGAACAAAAAGCCAACAGGTTATGGATCGACGACAAATCTCTGTCAGTCAAAGTTGTAGAGTACGATAAGCACACGGAGTCAAGGCAGAGACTGAGATCCACAGCATCAAGACAACATTCGACAAGGCTCATACCAACCATGGCAAACACAAACACAAGGACCCACGGCACTGATGGCAGGTCTTTCGCGGAAGTCATCAAAGGGGACCAACCCAGACCTACATCAAGAATAACCATCAAAGTAGCAGAGATTGGTAATGGTTGGTTGTACGAGAGCCTAATTATGCGACTCAAAATGGGTCATTCTATTCTACAGGTGAAAAACGAACTCACTAAAAGAGGTGAACAAAATGTGATGGCCAGGGAAGGAGGAGGGCGGGATGTGTTGCTATCATTCCCCAACAAGGATGAATTGTAGAATAAAAAACCTCTGTTCCTAGACTGGTTTCAAGAATGGTTTGAATACATCACCGAATGGAGATCGGGTATGCATCTTCAGCAAGAGAGACACGTCTGGATCTACTGCTACGAGATCCCTCATAACCTTTGGAGCTCCAATACTTTCAAAGAGATAGCACGATTATGGGGGGAGTTGGCCTCCTTAGATGGCCATATAGGTATACCCAAGTCTTTTCGCTGTGGCAGATTTAGCATCATTACAAATGTTATGGATCCGATCACCACAAGCATCAACCTAGAATGCAACGGGAGAATTTACCCCATTAGAGTCTTTGAAGAGCAGTCCTCTGAGGATACTAGCTCAAGCTCCAAAGAAATAGCTTCCAAGGATCCACTTGAAGCCGTAGGATCAAAAGGTAATGGTGCACTGCAAAACATCCAGCATAAGCCCACAGAAGGAGAAGATGATGACAAGGCCGCCGAAGTGGCAGGAGAGCCTGATTTAACACATGGAGTAGTGGCATCTCGGTTGAAGGGTAGGGGTGAGCTGGTTGCAGAGGGCAGCTGGAGCAACACCTCAGCCGTGGTAGAGACCATCTTTTGTGCGGGAAATTCAAATGAAGTGGGTACATGTGCTGCAGAATCATCATTACAAGCAGTATGCCTACAGCAACGGTGCAATCAGAGTGCTCAAAAAGGTGATGGAAATCAGCTAGATACAACTATAGGTACTCTGCAACAGAGTGTAGAGTGTAATCCTATTCCTCTAAAAGGAGCCCCTATAGCCTATTTAGCCCCTACCATTGATGGGCAACTTCTTACCCCAGCCGTAGATGGGCAATTGCTCACCCCAGGTTTTATACAAAGCCTCAGTGACCCATCTAAGGAAAGACCTGGTATTTGTCTTGAGGTAAACTTGGGCAACGGCAACAGTGGCCTGCAGCCCACTAAGTTAGCCCAAGTTAATCGACAGCCCATGGGGCCATTAAGTTATAGCTCACCAATAGCAGAGGAGGCACCCCAGTCAAAGACCAATACCACAACCAGCCCATCACTCCCAGGCCCCATCAGAAACCGACCAAAGAAATGGAAAAGAAAAGGCAGCAGATGCGATAAGATTAAACATCAATTACTTGCAGGCAGATTCTCTGGGTTTACTAGGAGAATGGGGCATAAAGGTGCAAGCACTAGTAAAGGTATTATCAAAGAAGCTAAATCAAGATCTTCAGCTGAACCTATTTCCTTCAACTCAGTCTCTGCAAGGGATATCCTCCAAGAAGCACATGCAACACTGCAGGTAGGGGAAAGTTTAGGCTTTGATTTTAAGGGTCAAGAAGCTGAGGTCATACAGAAACTCACACATATGGAGGAGCAGGATAAAGAAAGATTAGGTAGAGGGACTGGCATGGTGGAATAGCTAACACCTACTGAAGGAATCTGAGAGTTAACTTGTTTCCAATAAAGTTGCTGAACTGGAATATCAGAGGAATTGGGAAGCCTGCAAAGAGAAGGAAAATAAGGAAGCTTCTTCTTGATAAAGTAATAGATATGGCCTTACTTCAAGAAACAAAACAATCAAGCACTAATATTTTATGGGTGAAGAGTATTTGGCCTAGAGATAAGTTTGAATTTATGGCTATGGATGCTGAAGGCCTAGCAGGTGGTTTGATTTGCATCTGGGACCCGGATTTTTTCCATCTTTCAGACTGTTGTTGCAACAGAAATTTCATCCTTCTGTCAGGTAAAATTCAAAACTCTCTTGATTGTGTAATTATCAACACCTATGCTTCAAATGATTTAGTAAGGAGGAAGGAATTATGGGTGACCCTACTCAACCTAAAGCATTCTTTCTCAAAACCATGGTGCCTTGAGGGGGACTTTAATGAGATCAGAATAGTAGAGGAAAGGATAGGGGTCTCATGCAGGGACATGGGCATGAAGGAATTCAATCAATTCATAGATAATTGTGAGGTGGTGGATGTACCAATGATAGGTAGAAAATTCACTTGGTACAATGCACTGGATGGGAATAAATGGAGTAGAATTGACAGGTTTCTCATTAGCCCTGAATGGTTGATGAGGTTCAAGCTCAAACTCTGGGGCCTTCCCAGAACTATCTCTGACCACTGCCCACTTGTACTTATGGATGATGAAAGGGATTGGGCGCCTAAACCATACAAGTTTCTAAATGCTTGGCTCTTACACCCAACCTAGCTTCTATAGTGGAGACCACAGGAGGAAACACAGTTGCAGGGGGGTCTGATGACTCCTCCTGAAAAAGAAACTGCAGGTTCTAAAATGGCATTAAAAAAGTGGAGTAAAGAAGATTATGGCATGTGCGAACAAGCTAAAGATATAGAATCTGTCATTCATGAACTTGATCTAATAGCCGAAACAAGACCCTTGGTAGAGGCAGAGTTGAAACGACTAAGAGAGAGAAGAAATGAAAAGTGGTCACCAAGCAGGAAGCTAGAATGGGAGTGGCTCCAAAAAATAGGATGACTGGACACTAAAAGGCGACAGAAACACTAAATTTTTCCATGCAATGGCAAGTAGAAGGCAAGCTAGAAACACCATCAATTCCATTACAGTAGGGGATGCGTCTTTGAGGAGCCAAATATTGTCAAGCATGAGGTATGGAATCATTTCTCAAATCTATTCACAGATGATTGAAGATCAGACCTGTCTTAACTGGGACTTCAAGAGTGTTAGATCCAGTACTTCTTTTCACTTGCTAGAAGCTGAATTTCTGAAGAAGAAATTTGGCAGCAATCAAAGACTGCAATGGGAACAAAGCCCAGGTCCAGATGGTTTCAACTTGTTGTTCTTTTAGAAATTTTGGAAGCTACTCAAAGATGATATTCTTAACTTTATGAAAGACTTCTATGCTAATGGCAAACTGGCTCCGAGTTTAAGCAGTTCTTTTATTACTCTCATCCCAAAAAGGAGAAAGCTGTGTCATTAAATGAATACAGACCCATCTGTTGATTGCTCTGTTTACAAAATTCTCTCAAAAGTACTCACAGCTAGGCTTCAACAAGTTATGCCTACGGTAATCGGGGACTAACAATCAGCTTTTCTGTTAGGTGGGTAGAAGCATTCTTGATGGAGTCTTGATCGCAAATGAAGTTGTGGATGGCTGGAATAAATCCAAGAAAGCAGGGTTGCTCTTTAAATTAGACTTTGAAAAGGCGTTTGATTCCATCAATTGGAATTTTCTATTCTCAATGCTTACAAATTTTGGGTTTCGACAAAAAATGGATCTCATGGATGCGGGAATGTGTCTCCACTGCGAGAATTCAGTTCTTATCAATGCTCTCCAACTAAGGAGTTCAGCCCCGAAAAAGGTCTTCGGCAGGTGATCCCTTATCACCACTCCTATTCAACTTGGTTGTTAGGCACTGAACATACTATTTCAGAGAGCTATGGAGTTGAATTTGCTAAAAGGGGTATCTATTGGTTTCAACCAAGTGCGACTCTCCCACCTACAATTCGCAGATGATTTACTACTATTTTGCGAAGCTGAGCTGTCAGAAGTCCTTGCTTTGAAAAGAATACTCAGATGCTTTGAAGTGGCTTCAGGCCTCAAAATCAATTACCATAAAAGTGTGGTTTGTGGTGTTGGTATTTCAATCTCTGAACTTGCTGTTTTTGCATCCCTACTGAATTGTAAGACCCAAACCCTTCCACTTAAGTATTTAGAATTGCCTTTGGGAGCGAATCCAAGGAGAAAGAAAACATGGCAACCTGTTATTGAAGTTTAAGTTGAGACTTGCTGGTTGGAAAAGGAGACTCCTCTCTTTCGCAGGGCCGATTAATATTGGTGAAAGCAGTACTATCAAACTTACCTGTATACTTCTTGTCTCTTTATAGCTGCCTGAAGGAGTTGCTAAGGAGCTAGACAAAATTCAAGCCTCATTCTTATGGGGAGGCTCAGATTCAAGGCAAAAATCCACCTAGTGAAATGGTCAGAGGTTACCAAGAGTATAAAGCAGGGTGGGTTGGGCATTAGAAGAGTTAAGGATGAATATGTGCTTACTCCTGAAGTGGTGGTGGAGGTTTGCATCTGAAAATGACTCATTATGGAAGAAAATCATCTGTAGCAAATACAAATTCCTTGGTGGGAGATGGTTCCCAAACCTCAGCCTAAGCATCAAGTTATTAAACATCTGGAATGGTATTGTATCAGCAGTGGAGCTGAACGAGTCCCTCTTTCAATACTATACCAATAACCTAAAATTAAAGGTGGGTAATGGTTGTAGAATCAGGTTTTGGAATGATAATTGGCGTGGAAATATTTGTCTAAAAGATGAGTTTCCTCGGATCTACAGGCTGTCACTCAACAAGGATGGGTTACTCAAGGACTTTGTGGATGTCTTTGGCCCTACTAAGCATTGGGTTTTCACATTTAGGAGGCCCCTCTTTGACTGGAAGAAAAGTGAACTACTTAGACTCACTACCACCCTACATCCAACTCCCATACTTAATCTGGAAGCCCAAGACAGTGCAGTATGATCAGAAGCTATTGCAAGGCAGTCTCTTGTCTCAGTCTTTTATAATCATACCAGCATTGCCCATGGAGCATATAATCATCCTATTCGTCTGGCGTGGAACAAGCAACTCCCGCCCAGAGTGCAATTTTTCAGTTGGCTCGCATGGAAATACATGCTAAAAACCTCTGTCTTCCTTCAGCGTATTGGTATCTTAGATGGGTCTGCCTCTACCCTATGCATATTTTGTCAAGCACAGCAGGAAACAGCAGAACATGTTCTAATCTCTTGCCCTCAGGTGTGGAAAGTTTGGACTGGGTTGTTAAAGTGGTGGGGGACTACTTGGGTTGTCCCAAATTCTGTCCCAAACTTGCTGCTATGGTGGTCAGGTTATGATTGCAGAAAGTCTGAACGTCGAATATGGAATGCTATTCCTCTAGTAACTCTATAGTCCATATGGAAACATAGGAATGAATGTCTCTTCCAAGCATCTTCGCCAAATCTGCAGGAGCTGCAAGAGCTCATTATCACTAGGATTGCCATTTGGTTGAAAGTTACGTCTACGAAGCTCCACTTTTCGATCAATGATTTTCTGTACAACATCTCAGCTGTTAAGCACTGTATCAATGAAAGGTAAGAAAAGGTGCTGATCTGTTTCAATTTGATGATATGCTGCTGAGTCACATTTGTAAATTAACATTACTAAGGATCACAGAGGCTAACACACAAAAGGGTGACTTCATCTGGCTTCGTTCTGATCTGAATATGCTCGTTGCTGCTGCTCAGTTCCCATCTGCTGTTCTGTGTTTCTGTTGTCCAGCTTTGTTCTGTATTTGATTTGTTCTGGTGATCTAATCTGTTGTTCTGCTTTGGTCTATTCTGGTGATCTGATTTGGTTTATTTCCATTGTTCTGCTTTGTTCTGTTTTGGTGATTTGATCTGATTGTGCTTGTGGCTGAGTGTCTAGCAATTTTGGTTAGGTGTTTCAACTATGCATGCTGCAATTCTGTTTATATCTGCTGATGTGTTTTGTTCTATTTTGATCGGTGTATGTAGCAGCTTGTGGCAGCTTTGGCTGGGTGTCTAGCAATCTTGGTTAGGTGTTTTGTCTTTTCCTTTCGTTGGTTCCTCGCCAACTCGGGGGTGCTTGCAAATGATAGGATGGGTTATTTGGTGCCAACCTCGTTGGGATGATTTAGCTCATTATGATGCTTCTGCACTCCCCCTCTTTCTTTATTGGTGTAACTTGTTTTGTACCTTGTACCGATTTTTACATCAATAAAGTTCTTTCTTTGCCGTTTTCAAAAATATATATATATGTGTGTGTGTGTGTGTGTTTAAAATTTTTCATTGTTTTATATGTTCTTAATCTGAAAAACAATATAAATCTTTATAAATAATATGTTTCATAACTTTTCTGAAACCTTTTCATTGTTATTATCATGTGTTTGATTTCTTTTATTTATTTATATATAAAGTTTCTTCAATCATTTTATCTTATCTTATGTATTTGTTTTGTAATCTTTTTGTTGTTTGTGGGTATGTTAATTTTGTCTCAATTTTTTTGAGGGCTTCAATTCAAGGAATAATAATAATATTATTATCTTTTTTAGTTTTTATTTGAGCTTTTAGTTTGAAATCAGAGGACTCAGAGAGGTTGCATAAATTAACTGATTGCTTTAATTTTTTTTCCCGCATTCTTGTACATCTATGACTTGTGTTTGATAGTGTTCATTGATACAAGACAATAAAAATTGTTTGTTTTCTATGTAAAAATCTAGGAATTTGATTGAGTCAAACTAGTCAAGTTGCCACTGAACACCAATGACAGGTTGAGGGTAGCTACGCTTTTCATGAAGGATGCTGAAAGAGTTGATTTATTCTTTAGCTTGCCTGATGAAGACAAAATGTAATGGATGATGAAGACAAAATGTAATGGATGTGTTTCCTGTTAGATGGGTATGTTTAGGGGTGTGATTGCTATTGGCAAGTGAAAGGTATCTATCTATATATTATAATATTTAGTTTAACTATTCCTCTTGAGGTACATGTATAGTACATGTATAGTACATTACCAGCAGGTTTAGACATATTTTGGCAAACTAATTGATGTAAATCCCCCACAAATGGCTACCTAATTTTGTTGTAATTGTTGGGGTTGTAAGTATGCTTGTGGGCATGAATATATAAAATATGATGTATGGTGACAATTATGATCTTAATATATTAACTTGTCTATTGTAAAAAAATGTTATAATTTGCTTAGAATGACTAATGGTTAATTTTAATTAGTATGGCTCGGATTATTTTGTAAGAATAATGATGCACGATGAATGAATGAAAATGTTGTTTTTTACATTCAATGATAATTATTTTCGTAAAATAGAATTTTTTTAGAATGAATAATGGCTATTTTTTGTTTTCAAATAATTTATTTGCATGGATTTTTTTTGTAAGAATGATGGATGTAGGGTGATAAAAGAGTGATGGTTATTTTTAGAATCAAAATACTTGTTTAAAATGATTTTATGGTATTTATTTATTTATTTATTTTATCATTATCAGGTGGTGAAATATGAAGAATTCTAACATTCTTCTTCATTTTTTTTTTCCTTCTTCGTTCCTAACTCTAACTTGCTTCTCACTCTCTCCAATCAGTGAAAGAGACAGTTGCATGCACATAAATCACACAACCTATGGTCACTCTCTCATCATTATGCATAGAATAATCGTCACCATTATCATGCAAGATTACAAGTTGTGTAGCCTACCATGAAAAGACACAAATAGTGGGGTGACTAGGCCCCCCGCCGGCCACGTAACCCAATTTTATTTTTTTTAAATTGAATAATAAATTTATATAATTGTATATTTATGTAGGTTTCTTAAAATTAATTAATTGAGATTTTCAACTAAGATTAGTAAAGGTAATTATTAAGTTGAATTCTTATAAAAAAAAAAATAATTACAAACGATAAACATTGAATACTCACAAAATTATTATTCTTAACAATATTTTTGTTAGTGATTAAATTGGAATAGTTTAAAACTAATTATACACTAATATATTTATTAAATAGTCTTTAGATCAAATTAATTTATTATTAACATTTTATAATGCATTTTTAAGAATAATGAAATACGGGTTCTCACAAACGTGGTCCCATTGAACTGATAATACATAGTGGGAGAACGAAAACTATATCATATAAAAGTCTGATTATATTTACATGTCTTCACCTAATTAGTGTATTTCAATTCACTTGATTTTTTTGTTGTTAATGATTGAGTGTCTAGATCAGTTTAGCGCACCTCGACTAATTTCGAGATTCACACAAAGTTTTTTCCTCCACATGAATAAGGCAAATTTCGAGCAGAACCCATGGGCATGGCCTCAATGAGTTGATAACACCTAGTGAGAGTTGAACCAGAGTTCTGGGGAGAATACAACCCCAAGTCTCAAGTTGTACCTATTAGACCAACCCATTGAGAATTTAATGCACTTGATTGTATTGTACTATTTTGTGTTTAAATAATAAAATCTTATTTATTTTAATTATTTATCATTAATTAATTAACTTATTTTTAATATAGTAGAATTGTGATTTTAATCCAAATCAACTCAAACTTCATCAAGTTAGGTTGATTTGATTTGGTTTAATTCTAATATATGATTAATTTGATTTTAGGTTCAAAATTTAAAATTAATTATGATTTAATTGATTATATATTCAATATCAACCCGAATCAGACGAACCCATCTCCACCCTAGACAGGTGTACACATAGTACAGCTAGACAGGGCTAGTTTTTGCTAAAATGTTTAGATTCTATTAACTTGTAATTATTTTAATACGAAGAAAAATAACAAATAAAAGCACAATAGTTGAACAATTTCATCAATTGATAATTAAAGCACCAAATTTGGCCGTGGGACCTTTCCTCATTAGCCTTCATTTGGGAAGGCAAGATTGAGGTTTTTTTTTGGCTATTTTAGCTAAAAAAAATAAAATAGACTCTTTAACTTAATAAAATAAAATATTATATCCAATTCATAATCATTACATTATTTTTTTCATAAAAAAATTTAAAAAATCAAAAAAAATATAAATGCTTTCCAAAACAAGTATTTTAGCCCCACTATCCAAACGAAGGCTTAGAGGTTATGGGACTTCCCTTCACCTCATCAAAAAGAAAATCATGACAACGTTTTAGTAAAGAACATGAATCTTTTAGAAGTTGCGGGACTTCACCTCATAATTATTTTATTCAAAGATTGTTTGAAAAATGACCCCAATCCACGTAAGAAATTATTTAGCATTCTTTTTTAACGTAAAAAAAAATAATAAAAAATAATTAAAAAATGCTCTAAGCTATTATCATTGTATCTGTAGGTTTAGGTTATGAGATAATCGATTATCAACATGATCTATCCAATTCATAAGAAAAAATTCATCACTGAGGTACCAGTGGAACTCAACCATATATCACAGACGAACCCAGGATGTAATCGGAGTACAAAGCGAGGTCTCGGCAGAAAGCCACTGGAATTACCCAACATTTCATTTACTCCAAGAGTTGAACCTGAGTCGCGTATATGAAAAAGGAACAAATTTATAATTTTGTCTCTAAAATATGACATGTCACCTATATGCATATTTTTCATTAAAAAATACTAACAATTATAAGTAATTTGAATAAATTGAGATAAATCCGTAAATTTAGGATCAAAATCAAGTTAATTGAAAGTACAGTGACTAAAATGACACAAAAATCAAATCACGTCTCTTGAAGCTTCTAACTTTATAATAAATTGCCCATTTTATTAATAAATCAAGTTGTTAACACTTTTTGATGATGTTAGAAATTTGTTTCAATTAAAAATTAAAATTTTTATTTTTTCAGTTAATTCATGCAAGTCCATTGATCAATTTTGTATATGTGGCAAGTAGAATTAAAAAAACATGTTATATAATATTGAGTTCAATTTATTTATTTACTTTTATTTTGAGAGTACATTCGTGTTTTTTTATTTTTCAAAAAATGCCTTTAGTTTAGATAGCTTGGAAAGATTTTAGCTTAGTGACATTTCTCAAAATGCCATAAAAATATTTATTTATGATACTTTTCACCCCATGCCATAAGAAGTAACTTACACCTACCTAGTTTTGTGACATTTAAAAAAAATGCAATTACCACTAAAATTTAGTTGCATCTGTTGATAAATGTCAATAAAATGAAATTTTGTGTCAATATTTTTTATAAAATTCATTAAAATTGATGCTAATAAATCACATCCTTGTTGTAGTGATGTGACACTTCCTTATTGAAATGCCACTGGAGCGTCTTTTTTTTTTTTTTATTCTTTTTTTTTTTTTTTTTTTGTAGCAGTGACATTTTTCGAAAATGTGCCATCAAATATTATTTTTGTAACATTTTTTAAAAATATGCTATTAGTATAGTGCCATGAAAGTGTGTTTTTGTTGTAGTGGATGGCAATTTGAATCCGGCCCGAAGGGGACCCGATCCCCCGACCCCGATTAGAACGATTATTTCCCGAAAAATATCCCCGACAGGCCGGGATGGTATTTGAAAATGCATCCCCGACAAATTTCGGGACAGGGACGGTGATGCATTCCCCAGCCCCGACCCATTCCCGTCCCCATCCTCGTTTTCCCCAAAATTAAAATTACTATTATACTCTCTATCTATTCATATTATATATACCCCATCCCAAACAGACTCACCCCTCGGTCTCTCTCTCAGACCCCCCATCTCTCTCTCATTCTCAACCCTAATCTCAAACCCATGTCGATCCATACCAGATCCAGTGCGTCTCTACCTTTGCCAAGGTCACCATCCTCAAGAATTGTCGCCCTGCCATCCTTCGTCGCAATACCACCGTAGTACTTCCTCTGCCATCCTCAATAGCAGCAGCTCCGCCGTCCTCCGTCGCAACACTTTCTCTGCCATCCTCCATTGCAGCACCGCCATAACACCTCTTCTCTCGCTTCTCACCTCATTTCCTTCATTTCGTTTTCTCTCTCCTTCTATTCTCTCTCTCTCTCTCTCTCAATTCCGATAAAGAAATCCTAGCCAATGCCTCAAGATACGGCGGTGTCAGCTATGTTTCGGCGTAAATCTAAGTCGATCCACACAGATCTGTATGTATGTATACACGTATGTGTGTGTTTGTGAGTGTGTATCAATATCTTTTTTTTTTTTTGTTCATCTGTTGTATATGTTGTGGTTGTTGATCTGTTGTTGTGGATGTTGTTTTTCTACGGGGATTTTTCGGGGTCTGGGATCCCCGATCCTCCTTAGAGAGCGGAGGCGAGGACGATGATGGAATTCCCGTCGGGGATCAGGGACGGGACGGGGACTTTTGTGCCTTCGAGGATTGGGGACGGGGAGTGTCATCTGTAGCCCCGTCCCGCCCCGTTGCCATTCCTATTTGGGGTACACCAAAATAGTATACTTATTATCTTTTTATCTTTTTTAAATGATATCATTTATCTATTTTTTTCATATTTTTTCACAAAAAGTCAAAAAATATAATTCTTTAGATCATTCCAAATTACCTTTGAAAAAAAAAATTCAGATTAAGTTGAGAGTGACGTCATAGAGGAGACCGAAAATTCAAATATATATTATTTTTAATTAAAGGGTGTTTTGAAAAGTTAGTTAAAAATTAATTTTTTAACTTTTTTAACCTATTTTACCTTTTAATAAATAAAAAATATAAGAAAAATAATATAATCTAAAATAAATTAAAAGCTAAAAGTTAATTTTTAATGAAGTTGCCAAATAAAATAACCCCTAAGTTTGAGAGTGACATGAAAAGGGCGAGTTTCAATGTGATAAAGTTAACGACAAGGAATAACTGAATGACATAATAGAGAAAAGTTTCAAATTGATAAAGTTTGATGAAAAGTATGTCTGAATGACAAAAAGGTAAGGAAAAATTACTCATAAATCCTATTTTAGTAAATGTTACACTAATTGGTCCTGAATGTTTTTTATTAAACCATTTAGTCCTAAAAAACATCACCAACATCACTAAAAAATATCATAAAAACATCAATATCATCAACTACATTGTAAAATATCATTAGAATAACATCCTAAAATATCACAACATCATCAAAAACAACATCGTAACAAACATTCAAGACAAAATAACATATCAGATTCATTTAAACATAAACACTAAAAAGCAGATTCATTTAAACATCAAATTTCAAACATCAAATTCAATAATATAATGTAACACCAACCCAAAATGGTAAACATCATATTCAAACATCAGATTCATTAAATTGTCTGCTTCCCAAAGCTAGGGTTTTGTTTGGAGCCCTAGACTTGTTGATCCGATGATGGACTGAACTCTCTTCCCCTAATCCCCCAATCACCATTGTGGAGGCTTCTTAGCCCTTCAATGTCTCTCGTCGAGACCTCGATTGATTGCGTCCATCAACGCCTCGATCGCCTCCCTTCCAAACGCAGACTCGACGATTATGCCCCCTCCGATTCCGACACCGATTCCGACTTCTATTTGGACCACCGCAACCTTCCATAGATGGTGCCACAGAACCACCCACTGCTATGGATGATGTTTTCACCCGACAGTGGAAGATGAATCAGTGATCGGCCACCGTAGCCAGCACCATAAACACCAGCGCTATCCAATCGCCCACAAATCCATTATCAAAATAATGCCCACCCACTACGCAAGCCCTCTTGTTCTTTTATTCTGTATGTAGATGTAGATGTAGATGTAGATGTAGATGTAGATGTATACTTTGTAAAATCAGTATCTGGATGTATATATACAAACCCACCTTTTAAATTTAATTTTTAGAACATATACACATCTACATCTATTTTCTCCCTCTCTTCGAATCTGCAATCGAAGCCCAACCATCTACAATGGATACAGTTTGGAACATCAATTTATTCTGTTTGGAACATCAATTGATGTTTGAAACACCCACGATTTTGTTTGAAATCAGATCAGAAACACCATTAAAGTGAGATTTAATTGTCTAGAAAATCGGAGATCAATGTTTGATGTTGCCGATTTGATGAAAGTTTTTTTTGTGAGATGTTTGAAGCAGATTTAATTGCAGATTTCTGGGTGTTTGATGTTTGAAACACCCACGGTGATGTTGCCGATTTGATGATGTTGCTTGATCTACATTAATTTTTGTTGTTTGAAACACCCAAAATGTTTGATGTTGTTTTGATGATGATGTTGTGATGTTTGACGTTATTTTTGATTATGATGTTTGATGTTTGATGAATAATTCTAATGTTTAATGGTTGTGTTTGATGTTTGATGAATAATGTTTGATGTATGATGAATAATGTTTGATGTATGATGAATAATCCTAATGTTTAATGGTTGATGTTTGATGAATAATCCTGACGTTTGATAATGTTAGATGTTGGATGAATAATTCTAACGTTGATATTGTTCTCACCGAAATTATACGAACAATCCTGACGTTGGTAATGTTTGATGTTTGGAAAATAATTCTAACGTTGCTAATGTTTGATGTTCGATGATCGATGAATAATGTTAGACATAAAAATGCCTATAGTAAGCTTTTAGAGAAATAGGACCTATTAGTCTAACAAAAAACATTCAGGACTAAATGGTTTAACATTTCTAAATTTGGGATTTATTGGTGCTTTCCCCAAAAGGTAAATACCCTCGGATGTTTATTTAAATACAAATTATTTTATGTAATTTAAAAAATTATAAATATTTTATTATTAAAAATTTTTATTTGTCAAAATTAATTGAAAAAATAAAATTTTTAACCGTTGTCCTATATATTAATAAAACAACAATAATTTAGACCACTAAAAAATACATCACTAATAGCACTAATATATTGGAAATGACAAAAAAAAAAGAAAAAGAAAAAACAAGGCATAGAAAGTGGGCGGAGCCACTGCCACATCATTAGTACTCCCAAGCATTTTTCTTAATAAAATTACTTAAATTTTTAGTTGAAATAAAATTTTAATATTATTAAAAATTATTAATTAATTTGATATTTTATTAATAAAAGGAGTTATTTGTTATAAAATTAAAAATCATAGGAGACAAGATATAATTTTTAAAATTACAAAGAGTAACTTGTATTTTAAACAAACCTCTGGAGGTGTTTGTAATTTTTCAAAAAAAAATTTTCTAATCGATAAAGTTGAAGTTGACGAAAAGGAATGTCGTCATCTCTCGCTTAAACTATGAACTATCAAGTTACACTATAAGTGTCATACTCCTGAATTGTGTGCGTGCATATATATGTAATACGTACACATTTGAATTGATATCTGTAATTTGTTTCTTGTTTTTCTGTTTTAGGTCTCAATTCAAGGGGCAGAATGGAGGAGGGATATTTGATATGCTTTGAAAAGGAGCTCTCCAATGCAGATGTTACCGGCAACCTCGAGATTCCTCGGGATGCACTGTATCTGCCTGCTGCGGCAGAGAACAACAAAACTATGCTTGTCTGGGACCATGGAAAATTTTGGCAGTTCAGGGCTCCTATGAGGAGAGATGGTACTGGTAGACGTTACATGTCTCTCCGATGGCGTCAATTTGCTAAGGACAATTCTCTCAAGGATCGTGATGTTGTCAAGTTTTATCGCTCTACCACTGTGGATTTGTACGTTGTGACTTTTGAACGTGCCACTCTCCCACTCTTCCCCGGTGCTCCCCTTTGATTTCTTCGGAACAGGAAGATTGTTTGTTATGTGCTGTCTGTGAAGTGAAGTGAAAATTAAGCAATAATTGTATGTTACTCTTGTTGAACATCACTTTTAGGAATAAGAGTTGTCCTTTTTATTTGGCTTGTATGAAGCAATGTCTTTATTTAGATCTATGAACTATCATCAAGAAATATGTTGTTGGCTTCTCTAAACATTTATTTATTGTTTTACTTCTTCCCCATGTTCTTGGGATTACTACTTTTTTTTGAACCCTAGAGAGTAGAGAGAATAGAGATTTCTTCCATTCCAACTTAGTTTTGAACCTCATAGTGGTTTCTACTCTTGCTTTCTGGGTACCATCCTACTCTTGCTTTCTGCTTTTGTCAAGGATGTTTATTTTTGGGGTTTTGGTGGTTTTGAGAGAATACTCTCTTAGTTTGATGAAGACTGAAGATGGCAGATCCAATTGGGTTAGATTGAAGATGGCGGTGATTCGATGATGGGGCAAATCCAAGGAGTTGGTGTTTGTTCTTGTGAAGAGGTCTTGGTTTCCCTTTGATTCCAATTTGGCGTGCTTTATTTGTTTTTTTTTTTGGTTTTTTGTTTGTTTGTTTGTTTTTTTTTTTTTTTTTTTGGGTTTTTCGTGTTTTTGATTTGGGTTCATTGAAGGGAGGCTTTTCACAGAGAGAGAGAGAGAGAGAGAGAGAGAGAGAGAGAGAGAGAAGGGTGAGTTGCTGAATCGACTTTGACAGTGGATGAGCAGCGGGATGTCAGAGAGAGGGAGAAGGTGGTGGTTGGTGGTACGTAGTGTGAAGTAGGAGAGGAAGAGTGAGGAGGGAGAAGATGGGGCAAGGGGCAAGTATTGGTGTGTGTGTGCGCGCGCGCTAGTGTAGTGGTGTATGGTGGTGAGGGTGCTAGTTTGGTGAAGTCTGCCTGCAGAAGAAGCAAAAGAAGAGACGTATTGAGTTGGTAAATGAATTTGACTTAATGGGCTCACCCGTAGTTCTAAATATTGGCCGATACGCTACGTATCGGCCGATAAGTATCAGAAAAATAAGGTACCGTAACGGATACAGGCCGGTATGCCGTTTAGATTGAAAATCGCAAGAGTATCGGCTGAGTCCCGATACGTATCGGTTTGTAACCGTTACACAAGTCGCGATGGGCCGATACTCACCAGTTCGGACCGGTACGGGAAAGAAAAAGCTGAAAAACCTATGAAATGATTTTTAAAATTTTACCGCCGCGACACCTAATTCCCGATACGTACCGATCGATACTACCAATACCGATACTCCGCGATTGATACCGTTACGTTACCCGATACCGCGATTTAGAACCTTGGGCTTAACTTGGCATACGAATTTGACTCAAAGTGGGTTAACTCAATGGCCTAAAATATATATATTTATCAGTCAAAAAAATAAATAAATAAAGAGAAGAAAGCGTAAAAAGTATCACAGTAAGCCTACACCGATTGATTTCATCCACAAAGCAATTCTAAACTTAATCAAATCACACAGCACATTCAAATTTGGATTGGATGTTTTGAACACACTCATTTCTGTGTTTTCACACTGACCACAGCACGGCCAATGGAATAGCACTCAATGGGCTAAACTTGGTATATGAATTTGACTCAAAGTGGGTTAACTCAACCCTGAATAAAAAGTAATTAATGGTAAGTTCAAAAAGAAATCATTCTTTGCTTTAATCCAAAGAAAAAAAAAAAAAAAAAAAAAGACCAGGTTTGTGAACTTTTAATCACTTCAAGCACTTCATGTGTTTTAAATTTGGAAAAATTATTATTCAGTGTAATATAAAAAGAAAAAAATTAAATATCAATGACTCACGGTGGGTTGACTCAATGGGCAAGTATTGGTGTGTGTGCGCGCGCGCGCTAGTGTAGTGGTGTATGGTGGTGGTGGTGCTAGTTTGGGGAAGTCTGCTTGCAGAAGAAGCAGAAGAAGAGACGTATTGACTCACAGTGGGTTGACTCAATGGTCTAAATTTTTATTTATTTAACTTTCTTTTTAAAATCAGTCACCAAAAAAAATCCTTATTGATGAAATTAACATGCAACTATGGAAATACATCTATAAAAAAAAAAAAAAAAAAGTGTTAAAAATATCACAGTAAGCCTACACTGATTGATTTCATCCACAAAGCAATTCTAAACTTAATCAAATCACAGCTCATTCAAATTTGGATTGGATGTTTTGAACACACTCATTTCTATGTTTTCACAATGACAACAACACAACCAATGGAGTAGCACTCAATGGCCTAAACTTGGTATATGAATTTGACTCAAAGTAGATTAACTCAACCCTGAATAAAAAGTCATTAATGGTAAGTTCATAAAGAAATCATTCTTTGCTTTAATCCAAAAAATAAAAAAAATAAAAATTAGACCATGTTTGTTAACTTTAATCACTTCAAGCACTTCATGTGTTTTAAATTTGGAAAAATTATTATTCAGTGTAAATATATAATAAAAAAAATTGCATATCAATGATAAATTTTATGAACATTAATAATTAAATTTTTAAACCTTCTTATGTTTCTGTAAATATTTTTTTAAAACACCATTGAATTATAATTCCCTCTTTAAATTTAAGGGAAAATAAAGCAGAATCAAAACAAACTGAGGAGATTTTTCCTTCCATCTAGGTGATTCATACAATATAGATCATTTCACCTTAACTTGAATATTCGCATATTTATAAACATTTTATTTTTAAAATAATATTTTCATATAAAGGAGATGATTTTTCAAGACAAAGATTTTAAAAACAAATATGACAAATATTCTAATTAAAGAGATATAACCTCCAAACATGCAATTAATTTATATCAAATAATCACGTATTGCAAGTTTATTTACAAAATATGGAAAATAAATTACGATAATATTCGAATGATGAAGAACATCCACGAACACTCAAGAACATGGAAGGAAAAAAATGAACACTAATCTAAATGCAAGATGCTAGAGGTTATAAAAACTAAT
The DNA here is from genome assembly GCA_030407325.1 of Camellia japonica. Classification (NCBI taxonomy): domain Eukaryota; kingdom Viridiplantae; phylum Streptophyta; class Magnoliopsida; order Ericales; family Theaceae; genus Camellia; species Camellia japonica. The sequence continues at coordinate 118,434,597 of JAPPVO010000032.1, forward strand.
GCAATATGAAACCCTAAAAGCCCAAAAAACACTAAACATGAATTATATATATCATAACACAAATTTAATCAACTAAAATAAATAAACAAAATAAAATGCATCAAACAAATCATATGGATGATGCACTAATCCGAGCCTATATGCATGAATATATAATTTAAAAAATCTAAAACTATTATACAATGCAACCATGGATTAAACTTAATCAAAATAAATAAAATAATCTAACTAATATGATGAAACATGCATGAAACTAAACTAACCATTATCAAACGAATAAAACATGATTAAACAGTCCAAAAGTAAAACATGATTAAACAGTCTAAAACCTGGATCTATACAAGGTTTGTTTGACTGGTGGTTAGGGCATTGCTGCAGGCCAAATGAAAGAAGAATTTGGTGTTCAATTCCTCTGGTGGCTCTTTGGTCAATTTGGAAGCACAGAAATGAGTGCCTCTTTCAAGGCTCTCAACCAAAGATGTAGGAATTACAGGAGCTCATTATCATAAGGATTGCTATCTGGTATAAAGCTGTAACCAAGGGGACTCCATTCTTGATTGATGACTTTCTACACAACTTTCACAAATTGGACCTAGGGGGGTCTGTTTTTATGGTCTTTTGAAGTTTGTTATCTATTTTGGAGGAGATTTGTGAGGTGTTTGTAGTTGGAATCTCTCCAACTCCTATGGAGGGCTTGGGGTTGTACAAGCTTTTGTATCATTTTCTCTTTTTTACCTAATATATTTCCACTTGCTTGCCGCTTAAAAAAATAAAAATAAAAAATAAAAAATAAAAAAAAGGTCGAAAAGTAAAAAGATTAAGAGCAATACCTTTGGTTTGGCAATCAAACCAAAGACAAGTGAAAAAGCAAAGAAGAGTTGTTGGAATACTTCCCTCAGGCTCACTACAACAAAACTAAGTTTTTACGGTTTCACATTAATGACATGCTTTTTTTGCATGTCGTAAATAATTTTTCGACCACGACGTGTCTTTTGCGTAGGCCGTGAATGCTAATAATGATAATTTTTTTACGGCTTGCAATATTAGCTATAAATAATAAAACTTTCTATGACGTGCATATGACATGCTGTTAATACATCAACTATACACGACACACGTACACCAGCCATTAAAAATATTGAACATTTCACGACGCACAAAAAAGTCAGCCGTTAAAAATATTACACTTTTTTACGGCACACAAAAAGTGAGCCGTTAAAAAGTACACTTTCTACGATGCACATATGTTAGCCATTAAAAATATTTTACTTTTCACGACACGCAATTTCTGTCGTGAATAGTATGCCCAAAATAAAAATAGGCACCAAAATAAAAATTTGAGTGCCAAACACCAAAAAAAATTTAAAAAAAAAAAAAATCAAAAATCCCAACTCTTCAACCCCAAAACTAGAAACCTAAGTTCCTACTCATCATCATCAACAAATCAAACCTCCACAAACTTCTCCATACTCAATCCAATCTTCCACATCATATACGGTCCAAACCATACACGGTTACACTTCCTTTCTCTCACCCCTCTGCCTCCGACGCCACCGCGCATTTGCCACTGTGACATCATATACGATCCAATCTTCTCCTTTTCTTTTTTCCCCCCCTCTTCAAATGGGAATTTGCTATCAGATTTCTTTGCCATTCACTGTTTTTTTGACCAATTTGTGTAGATGAGGTTGAAGTTGAGGGTTGAAGTTGAGGAGGATGAGAGAGAAACTAGAGACTGAAGCGGAGTTGACGACGATGACTGCGATAACCATGATGACGACGATGAAGAAGATAAGGACGGTACGTGATTCGATTTTTCTTTTTTCGATTCCTATTTTTTGTTCTGTAAATTTGTGGGTTTCTCTTTGATCGAATATATTTCGCTACTAGAGTTTTGTAGGGTTTGTGAGATTTCGTTAGGGTTTATTTTTTTGCATGATGTTTGTTTCCTGGGTGAATCAAAAGATCATCCATTGAGTTTTTGTTCTTCGTTTCTTAATTTAGTTATGACATCTTTGTCAAGAAATGGAGCTTTGAGACGATTTTTTACCGAAAACCTATTGGGAAAATCTGCATTTTCCTTTCATGCTGTGCCTTCTTCTATCTCTGTCACTTTCTTCTCTTCTTGCTACGAAATGAGAATTAGGGTTTCATACATCCTAGCTTTTCTCCTCCTCTCATGTCCCTTTTTCTAGGTTCGCATCTCAGATCTTGATTACATTTTTACGATTGGTATATCTATTCCTGAGAATCTTATGTATATATATATGCCCCAATTTCATTATCTATCTTGATGATTGCGTGATTCATTATTGGTGAATTCTTATCTTCATATGCTTTTATCTATGAATTCTGATCCATGCATGTTTAGTTTAGTACGATTGATACGAATTCGATTCGGATTGGAGATTCTAGTAGTGGCTTTTTATGGATTACTTTTTGAATTCATGATTAGAAGTTCTTCTCTTTCCTTTTATTGATAAAGTCAAATAATTTTAGCTCATTAAAGCTAATTCATTTCTTTTGGAACATTTTATCCAAAACGTACTTTAACAGTGTATCTGGTTACTAGTATCAATCAGATTTTGTGGAATTATTGATGTGTAAATTGGTTGATAGTTTTATATGTTGCTTGATAGTTGCTAGGTCTTAATCGGATTCAGATGTAGAAGTTTTTGACGCTGCTATAGAAGGAGGTGATCTTGGGATTGTTGATGACGATGTTGAAGTTTTTAGGGATGGGAATTTTAGTCCAGCTCCGAGAGTGGAAACTATCTACTTTTTCTCTAAAAATCCTTCGCAATGTGAGAATTTCATCTGTCATTATCAATTAATTTTATTTTTAAGTTAAAAATTTTATCTTTTCCTTTTTTGGATTAGTGCTTTTAATAGCATTTCTTTCTTTATGCAGCGGTAGCGATAGGGGAGGAGGGTGAACCAATAGTTGGAATGAAAAATGAGAGTGATATTCTTATTTCTTGATTTTTTGTGTGTGGTGCAAGACATACAATATTATGGTTTTTATGAAAATTTGACAGCTCCTCGTGTCAATGTATGGCTAGTAATTATATGCTTTTCAATAATATCATGCATTGTTCTTCTTACTTTTTGTATCAACAGTAGTTCTTCTTAGCCTTTTGTATTGAGTGTGAAGGGGCTAAATGTGAAATGGGTCAGGTCCAAGCCTTGGACCGGCCCAATCCGACAAAGTCTGAATCCAAGTGGGTCAGATGAGCATATGGACAAACCAGTTGAGCCCAACTTCATGATCAACAGTCCACCCAAGTCCTCAAGCACTTGGGCCCAACGTGGAAAGGCTAGCCTAGCCGTAGTGCTGGTCTGGGCCGAGCTGCGAAACGGAACCTGTGGGCCGAACAGATAATGGGTCAGCCCATCTCCATGAATGTTCCTGAAAAAGGTCGAGCCGAGGCACATCAGTACCGAACTGAAGTACATGAGTACCGAGCTGGAGAAACCTCACAAGGAAACGTGGGAGCTGTGAGTGCAAGCATGTGCAGGTTGCCACCTCAGCTGGTCTCCCACACCTAGAATCATGGAAGTTGTTGAACCAAAGAAATGTGGTTTGTTATCAGCATGCCTACAATGAGTATATGCAATCAATGACAACTACCAGGTGGTCCCCCACCTGGAGCAATGTTGAAAGGACACCTGGCAGCATCCACACTCCATGAAACCACCTTGAGAAGCAAGTAAGGGATACTACATATATTTCATAGACTTCACATTGAAGGTAACTGGATTGAACTAAGCTAAGGAGAACTATTCTAATTACACTTAACATGCATTCCTTCTCCGATCACTGATTCCCACGCCGGAGGGGTTATCCGGCCAACCCCGGCCAGACAGCTCTAACGGTGCTTCTTGTGGCAGGAGTCCCGGTCCCTAGACAGTCCAAACTGAGTGCGGAGCCCCGATCCACTTTCATCTAGTGCGGAATCCGATATGCACAATTGGTGCGGTGAGCGTGGATCACTTTATCTCTGAGCTCTGCATTCAGTTCCAGCAATGGGGATTGAGGACATTCCGCTTTCAGCACATACTCCACAGACGGAGAAGACGAAGGACAAAGGTTTGGCACTCCCAACAGTTCTGGAGGAGCAAACTGGAAACAATAATCGAACCCCCGAATCCGTCGAGCATCGACTGCCCTTCGCCGGAGGTTCTTCTCATCATTTCCTTCTGGAAAAGGATTATAGAGATCGAATTATAGATTCCATGGGAATGGAGATACAGGAATTGAAAGCTCAACTTAAGAAGGTGTTGGGTGATCTGACGGAAAAGAGGACGGAAGCAGAGCCCTCTCGTTTGCAACGAAGAAGCTCGTCTAGAGAACTACCAGTGAAAAAATTCCCCAAGAATGACTCCGGGCAACGAAGCCAACCTATCCCAGCACAGAGTGAAGCGGCGAGTAGCCACACCCGTGGGTCACGCCGGAGGAGGGCCAAGAGGCAAAAGACGGTTAGTCAACAAACTGAATACCCTCCTCAGGACCTTCGCACTTGGCTGATTGGCAATAGGCAGAACGAGCAACATCGAGATCATCTGGACCGTACTGTTCACCAGAGAGAACATCGAGACGCTGCTGGACAGACTCGTCTCTTCGCCATTCTCTCCGGAGATTGAGACCATGAGACCTCCAAAGAAGTTCACTCCACCAAAGTTCACTTCGTACGATGGGAAATCGAACCCTCTGACACATATCAGCCATTTTAGACAGATGATGTCCCTATGGAGCCGAGATGAGGCACTGATGTGCAAAGTCTTCCCATCCAGCTTGGGAGAAACCGGACTCCGATGGTTCGATCGACTCCCTGCTGGATCGATTCATGGCTGGAAGCAGCTCTCCGAAGAGTTCCTAGCCAGGTTCGTCTCCAATACTAAGATCCCAAAAGAGCCGGATACGCTGTTCGGCCTGAAGAAGGAGCAAGAGGAAACGCTGCGCAATTATGCTAGGAGATACTAGGAAGAGTATAATGATCTGGAAGAAAATGTGTGCAGCGAGCAGATGGCCGTTATGTCCTTCAAACATGGTCTGCGCCCGGAAAGTAAGTTGAGACAATCACGTACCAAGCGCCCGGCCACAGCTTTGTAAGACTTGCGCGCCAGGATTGAGCAGTATGCTCGTCTTGAAGACGATCAGATCCCCATCGAGGTAGTGTTAGCAGAACAAACAGCGCCGGCAGAAGAAGAGAACGGATCGAGGAGAACACCGAGGGATTGCAATGAATGAGGTGGATAAGTCCAAATCCCACGAAGCCATTGCGACTGTGTTTAAAGAGCCAATCTATCTAATCCTGGAAAAGATCAAGAGAGAGCCCTTCTTTGTTTGGCCGCCAAAAATGTTGGGAGATCCAGCTCGGCGCAATCAGAAGCTCAGATGCACCTACCACCAAAACAGGGGACACATGACTCAGAACTGCAGGGCACTGAAGCAACACTTGGAAGACCTGGTGGCAGCTGGACACCTAAGGGAATACATTGATCAGGATAAGGAAGTGGCCGAGCTGGGGAACCCACCTCCAGAAGCAAATATTGAGTATCCACCCTGGCTGATAATAAATGTGATCCATGGGACAGCGGCTCAGGAATCTGAGGAGACACTGAAGGAAGAGATCGCTAAGGCTGCGCAAATTCAGCAAATCATGTCAGTGGAGCCGGCATCGAAAAAGGTGCGTACAATACCTAAATCCCCCTTGTGCACTGTTTCATTTACTAGCAAAGATTTAGAAGGCATATAGCACCCACATACTGATGCATTGATTATAACTGTTGGGATTGGGAAACGATTTGATGTAAAACGAGTCCTAGTAGATCAGGGCAGTGCGGCAGACATACTGTATTATGATTTGTTCAGAAAGCTCGGCCTCTCCGAGCAGCAACTCACCCCAGCGGCAGCCCCGTTGGTCGATTTTAATTCACAGCCGGAATGGCCGCTCGGCAGAATAGTATTGCCAGTCGTAGCGGGTACAAAAACCCTCCAGATAGAGTTCTTGGTTATTAATACACCATCCCCTTATAACGCCATACTTGGCCGTCCGTGGATTCATCGAATGGAAGCAGTCCCTTCAACCTATCACCAGCTCATCTGTTTCCCAATGGAACACGGAGTAGAGCAGATCTCAGGGGATCAAGTTGCGTCCAAACATTGTTTCATGGCAGCATTAAAGGAAAAGCAGCTCTACAATCGGGTACAGACGGTAAAAGTGGCCGGACAGCCAATCTTGGAAGATGTGGAGGAACTCCAGAGGAAAAGATGGTAGAGGATTTGGAGAAAGTCTTGGTAAGAGAAGATGACCCGGAAAAGTACTTCCTTATCGGTACCTCGCTAGGCGCTGATGAAAAACTTCAGCTGCTGGAACTGCTGAGGAAAAATATGGAGGTATTCGTGTGGTCAGCATATGATACTCCAGGGTTGGACCCAGAATTTGCTTGCCACAAGCTCAACATCAATCCTTCAGCTCGGCCCATTGTACAGAAAAGTCGGAGATCCTCAGTTGAGCACACCGAAGTAGTAATTGCTGAAGTCGAAAAACTCCTGGCCTCGGGAGCAATCAGAGAAGTTCAGTACCCACAATGGCTGCCTAACACAGTTGTAGTCAAGAAGAAGAATGGAAAATGGAGAGTTTGTGTCGATTTCACTTGCTTGAACAAAGCCTGCCCTAAAGATAGTTTTTCGCTGACTCGCATTGATCAACTAGTAGACTCAACAACAGGGCATGAGCGCATAAGCTTTCTGGACGTTATAGCGGTTATCATCAAATACCACTGTTCGGTCCGGATCAAGAAAAGACAGCGTTCATCACTCCGAGAGGGACTTACTGCTACAGAGTAATGTCGTTCGGCCTCAAGAACGCCGGGGCGACCTACCAGCGAATGATCACTCAGATGTTCAAAGACCAACTGGGGAAAACCATGGAAGCTTATATAGACGATATGGTAGTAAAAAGCAAGTTCGCTACAAACTACCTCACAGACTTGAGAGAAGTTTTTAGCATCCTGAAAAACCACCAGCTTCGCCTCAATGCCTCGAAATGCGCCTTCGGGGTAGGAACAGGGAAGTTCTTGGGATACATGGTCACTCACAAAGGAATTGAAGCGAACTCGGATCAAATCAGGGCAATATAGGATCTCGAAGTGCCAACAAAGTCTAAGGAACTGCAGAAACTAGCCGAAATAGCGGCCGCATTGAATCGGTTTATTAACAAATCCTCAGATTAGATGAAGTCCTTCTTCTAGCTTTTGAGGAAAAAGGCAGCATTTGAATGGAGTAGCGAATGTACCGAAGCACTGCAGAGCCTCAAAAGATACCTCAGTACACCTCCTCTACTATCCACTCCAGAACCGGGAGAGGAGTTGTACCTCTATCTAGCAGTCTCAGATCATGCCGTGAGCGCGGTATTAATTCGAGAAGTTGACAAGGAACAAAGACCAGTTTATTATGTTAGCAAGACTTTACTAGATGCTGAGACACGGTATCTACCACTGGAAAAGTTAGCTTACGCGCTGCTTATCGCCTCAAGAAAGTTGCAACATTACTTCCAGGGGCATACCATTAACGTCCTCACTGAATTCCCCCTCAGATCTGTATTCAGCCGAGCCGATTTCTCTGGCCGAACAGCAAAGTGGGCAGTAGAACTTGGTGAGTTTGACATTCGGTATCAACCCAGGACAGCAATCAAGGCCCAGGTCTTGGCGGATTTTGTCGCAGAATTTACTCCCACCCAGAGTACCGAACAGGGAAATCTGAGTTCGGCACAGGTGCCATGCGCCACCAAACAAGGAAAACCCAGCGCTTCGGAAGCATGGAAACTCTTTATTAGAAACATCTGGCAACTCTACGTCGATGGTTCGTCCAGTAACCGAGGCTCGGGGGCAGGAGTAGTTCTTATCTCTCCAGAAGGATTTATCTGGGAACAGGCTCTCAGGCTAGGCTGGAAGGCTTCAAACAACGAGGCCGAGTACGAAGCGTTATTGGCTGGCTTGCGTAGCGCCGAACACTTCAGTGCAAAACAACTTCTTGTTTTCAGCGACTCACAACTAGTGGTAAACCAACTTTCTAGGGTCTATGAAACTCGAGATGAAAGAATGGCTATGTACACAGGCAAGGCCAGAGACCTACTTAGAAAATTTCAATCCATACGAGTGGAACGAATCAGTCGGGACAAAAATAGCCACGCAGATACTCTGGCATGCCTCGGCTCATCAGTGGATACAAAGGATGCCAGGAGAGTTTGGGTTGAGTTCGTACCAGAACCAAGTATTGCATCTCCAGTCCTCTGCAACAACTTAGAGCCGAGCTGGATGGATCCAATATTGGTCTTTCTGAAATCTGGTAAACTCCCCGAAGACTGAAGGGAAGCCAACAAGATCAGGCATAAATCAGCTCGATTCTAGATCTCACCGTCTGGGAAGCTATACAGACATTCCTACCTTGGCCCTACCTCCTATGTGTGCATCCAAATCTCGTCGAGAACGTTCTCTATGAAATTCACGATGGGATTTGTGGATGCCACGTTAGCGAAAGATCACTGGCGCACCGAGCCCTCACTTACGAGTACTGGTGGCCACGGATGCAACAAGATGCACAGCAGTACGTACAGAGGTGTGACAAATGTCAGAGGTTTGCTCCACTCATTCATCAGCCAGCCAAAACTCTCACTCCACTCACCAGCCCATGGCCCTTTGCGCAATGGGGCCTGGATATTGTTGGACCATTGGCGTGAGGCACTAGGAACAGGCGATTCTTCATTGCTGCAACCGACTATTTCACCAAGTGGGTTGAAGTTGAGGCACTGGCAAGCATCCAAGAGGCAGACACAAAGCGGTTTGTTTTGAGAAATATGGTAGTACGTTTCGGCATTCCGCGGGTACTGATTGCGGACAACGAAACACAATTCGATAGTCAGATCTTCAGAAAATTTTGTGCCGACCTCAGAATTGAGTATAGGAACTCTTCTCCAGGGTACCCGCAGAGCAATGGTCAGGCAGAAGTGTCGAACAAAACCATCATCAACGGAGTAAAAAAGCAGCACGAACATGCCAAAGGCAAATGGGTTGAAGAGTTACCTCACGTATTATGGGCCTACCGAACTACAGCACGACGCCCCACAGGAGAAACACCTTAATCCTTGACCTATGGAATGGAGGCCATCATCCCACTCGAAGTAGGTCTCCCAACCCTTCGATCTGAATTATTTGAAAGCTCCAGTAATGAGGAAGCTATTGCGCAAGCACTGGATATGGCAGAGGGCCGAAGAGAGGCAGCGCTGATCAGACTTGAAGCATATCAGCAGCAGCTCATCAGAAATTTCAACCAAAAAGTTTTCCCAAGGCAATTTATACCAGGAGAATTGGTTTTGAGGAAAGTCATGGATCACAAACGGGTGCTTGGTGAGGGCAAACTTGGGCCGAACTAGGAAGGTCCCTATAAAATCACAGCCGTTGTTGGAAATGGAGCTTACTACCTAGAGGATCTGAATGGCAAAGCAATACCTCGGCCATGGAACGTAGCAAACCTCAAGAAATACTATCAATAGAATCATCCCCTAACTTCTCTATCAGGATGTAAAGGCACCTATTTGTTGACCAAATGCAAATGTTTTCCCACTCCTCTCAGATTTATCCAATTCTTGTAATTAGCTTCGATGTTTATCAAATGGAATAAGCTTTGGCTCCCACCAAACGGAATTAGCTTTGGTTCTTACCAAAGGGAATTAGCTTTTGGTTCTTACCAAACGGAATTAGCTTTTGGTTCTTACCAAACGGAATTATCTTTTGGTTCTTACCAAACGGAATTAGCTTTTGGTTCTTACCAAATGGAATTAGCTTTGGTCTTTACCAAACGGAATTAGCTTTGATGTTTGTCAAACAGAGTTAACTTTGGTTTTAACCCAAATGGTTCAGTTTCAGAACGACTGAACGAAATTTAAATTTGGTTAGCACTCAAACATGCTAAGTGGTATAGCTTGGTGGAAAAATGTTTGGCAACTAAATTGGAATTTAGCCAAGTGGAATTGCTTGGTGGAAACCGCACTAATGTATCTTAAGTAAACATCTCTATTTAGCCAAGTGGAATTGCTTGGTGAAAACCGCACTAATGTATCTTGAGTAAAATATCTCTATTTAGCCAAGTGGAATTGCTTGGTGGAAACTACACTGACATATCTTAAGCACACATCTTTGCACCTACAGAACTTCTTAAGTATCAGCACATCAACACTTCAGTATTGATTCAAACAAGCAGAGTTGAAACAAACTTAACTGAGCTACGTCAAGAGCAAACTTCTAGCATCAGCCTTACTCAGCTCCATTGGGGGCAAACAATTATTTTTGTTTAAAACGTACCTGGACCTGAGTAAGATATCTCTCTTTGCATTTCTCTCATTCAAATGCACTAGTACTATCAAAGTTGAAACAGACTCAAGCAGTTCTATACAAGGGACAACTCTTACTTAGCTCCAGGTGGGGGCAAACAATTGTTTTCTTTTGAAACCAATCTGGACCTAAGTAAGACCCACTTACGAACTCAAAGCACGGCCATACCACATATCCGTTAGCCACGCCGATCACTAGTTCGGCCCCGAGGTCCCAACAGTGCTCAGCCGGGGGCAAACAGTGCAGTGCCACACTGAGCATTAGTCCGGCCCCAAGGCCCCAACAGAGCTCGACCGGGGGCAAGCAGTACAGAAATCAGACAGAGTATCTATTTAAAGACAGTATAGAATCAGACCGAGCACCTATTCGGCCCAAAGGTCCCAACAGAGCTCGGCCGGGAGCAAGCAGTATAGAATACATTCAGACATAAAATCCAAACAGCATCAAATTGCAAGTTCAAAGAGAAAATTATATCATCCAGCAAAGGGCACAGAAGGCCTCACAACTAGCAGCAAAAAAAAAAGAGGAAAAATTGTCTTGATAAAGTTAAGAAAGAAAGCATGTCATGGAAACCGAGCCACAATACACCAAAACAGAAAAGCAAAAAGTTCAAATCTTCTCAACATCAATTTTCATCAACAGTGGGCAACCCAGGAGCAGCATCAACAATTTTGTCCAGGCCATCTACAGGAGGAAAAGTAGAGGAAGCTCCAACTTCCTGAGAAGTAGGAGCCACCTTAACCACATCTCCCGTGGCTTCGGTCTCTAGGGTTTCAACCCCTTCAACGTCTACCGTTTCAGCGGCAACATTCATGCTCTGGGTCTTGCTTGCAGAATCATCCTCTAGGGAAACATCGTCTGGTAGAACAGCAGGGGTAGAAATAGTCTTCAAACCCGAGGATCTCGAAGGAACAGGGACATCTTGATACAGGGAAGAGCCTTCAGGAACCATCGCAGCAGCTAAGGCACTCGTCCAACCCTTTACAAAGAGCTTGTCTCACAGCACTAGAACCTCCTCCTTGTACACCGCCCCAGCTTCATCCCAGCCTTGTTGCCAGTGCTTGGCCTCCAGCACGGTACGCTCGGCAGCCATCACGGCAATAACGGCCTCCAGTTCGGTCACCTTCCCCTCGAGTTGAGCCTGTGTCCCAATGACAGCCTCCTTCGATTGTTCAGCAGAAGCGACAATCTTGTTCAAACGAAAGGCTTCCCTCTCAGCGGTTCGGCGTCCTTCCTTCTCTGACTCCAAGTTTACCGTCAGTCTCTCTACATTCATTGCAGCCTCCAGCACGGCCCTTTCCAGCTATTCAGCACGGGTAATGGACAGGTGCATTCTCTAGATACACTGCAAAGGACAACAAAGAACTTAGAAAAAAGGAAGACAGCAACGCAATAGCGAAGTTAAGTAAAGCGAAGAAAACACTTACAGCAGTCATCATTTGAAGGGTCCCCTTCAAGATAGGAATGTCACGAGGCCCATTATGGTCGGCCATATCAACCGGCATCAACAAAAACTTGGTCAAATCAAAGGCAAAATCTTGTGAAGCGACAACTGAATCAGAGGTGGAAATGGGCCTGCCCTCATGCGATATTGGCGGCTCCCATTTCTCAAAAGCATCATCCTCAGCAGGATCCTGAGAAGCTTCCCCCACCACTGCTTTGCCAACCTCCCTTCTTCTCTTTTTTGCTCGTGCAGCGACCGAAACTGAGGGCTCGGCAGCAGTCACAGGGGTCCCAGAAGCTCCAACTTCCATCTTTACCTCCATGAGGCTCTTCACCTCGATCTTCTCCAGAGGGGTTTACAAAGCACCGGAGGCTCCGAAGGCCTCGGCCTCTAAATCCACCAACACCCTTCTCTTCGCCACAGACCCGCTCTCTGCGAAACTGGGGCAGGGGAGGGCGCTCTCTCAGAAAATGTATCTTGACTCCTGCGACGGCTCGAGACCAGAGGGGTGAGAGACGTGTCAGTCTCGGTATCAGAGTCCAGAAGGGCAGCAGCGAGCCTCGCCTTCTTTGGAATAACGGAACGGTAAGTTGACTGGTAGTCCAATAACTCAAGTGCAGATCTCTTTTTATACCTCAAGGCAGCTTTGATGGCTTCAGCATTCTCTCGGTTCGGCCTTCATTGGAAACGGGAGGACTCTGCAAAAAGAAAGCAACCCATCAGAGCAATATTCAAAATAGAGTAAGAAACATCAAAGGCATTAGAAGGAGAGGCCCAGACCTGGGTAGCCGTCTTTCTGTGGCATCCGTTCAGAATGAAACTCGGTTCCGGCGGGGAACTCCCAATTTCTACCAACTTGTAGGAAATCGTCATTGTGTTTATCCGAATCAAGTAGTCCAGTAACTAAGTGACAATCAGCCGAGCGAACACGCAGGTAATATGTATTATGGTCTTTGTTATGAGAAAGGGTGTAACATCCCAAGATATCCCATATGTCAAGGTTCAGGCCCAGTCGTCTATTGAGGGCAGATACGCCGCAAACAACACGGAAAAGGTTCACAGACACTTGCATTGGGGTTAACTGGACTTGATGCAGAAAACGGCGCACTAACGGGTCAAGAGGAAACCGAACCCCTCCCTCGACTATTGCCGCGATGGGAAAGGCAACGGTGTTCCTCGTACCCATGCGTTTGGTGTCTACTTTCGCCAGTGAAAGGGTAACGTCATGGGGAATTGTAGACACCCTATTTTTGACCGATCTTAAGACTCAGACGTCACCGATTGAGCGCTTGGTGATGTTGCATATTGTGCTCATTCTGAAGTTGCAGAGTCACAGCTGCGAGCCTTGCCTCCGGACTTCCGGACTCTTTTGTGCTTTGCCTCGGTTTGCGAACTGGGTCTTGTTTTCTCCGTTTTCTCTTCTCGAAGGGAGGGAGAGTTCTCGTAGATCATCTCTCAGTGGCCGTAGGCTACGTTTCGTGGTCGTAGGCCATCTTTCCCGTTTGGAGCCCGGTTTCTGGTTTTTCGGAGCCGTCGGCCGTGTGCCTCGGTTCGGGACCGTTTAACCAACTCCGTTTGCTCCGGTTTTTGGCACACACCTTATTTCCTCCCTTTTGAGGGACACTGTGGCTCGAGAGACCAACTTCGTGGTCAAATGCCACCTCCGGTGCTTAACAGTCAGTTTTCGGGGCCCTAAGCCGCGCATTTTGGCCCCCGAACCTTCGTTTTGCATCGGTTTGGGTTCATTTTTGGCATAGACCTTATTTTCATTGTTAGGAAGTTGTAGAAGGGTGGGAGGCCAGCAATTGTTCTGGAGACCAGCTTTATTCCTTCATTGCTCTTCGTCGCCCGTTTTCCTTACTAGAAAACTGACTTTTTCCATTCCCGGACCACTTTTTCTCACTTCCCATCACACCATTGTGTTGTACACACCTGGGAGGCCACCAATATGGATTGGCCGGCCATCAAATCTTCCTGACCCTTTTGAACCCCTCTAAAAAGTTGATTTTTCTCTCTCCTGGGTTACATTCTCTGGTTTTTCTCCACATAGCTGTGTTGTACACACATGAGAGGCCACCTTTTTGGGGTGGCCGGCCACTAATTGAACTTGACCCTTTTGACCCTGGCCGGCCGGCCAGGGGAGGTTGCCGACCGGCCACCTGAACCTCCTGAACCTGGTCGGCCATGTTTCTCTCTCTTGGTTCCTTACAGCTGTGCCAGCTGTTTCCCCCCAGACCCCTACCCGGGGATTTGCCCTTTTGGGAGGGAAATTTGAATTTGATTTTCCCCCCCCCCCTTTTCCCTTGGCCTCTCCTCTATAAAACCAGCCTCTCCCCTTCATTTCTAAGGGTTAGAAAAATCCATTGGAGCTCTTGCATTAAAGCCTCCCTCTCTCTCTACTCCAAGCCTTAAAATACCCTTGCTCTTACACCATTTCTACACCAACTCATAGCCTATCAACCCACACTCCATTCCAGAAACTTGGAGGCTATTTTTAGAGGTTAGGAGCACACTTTCTTGGACCAAAAGCTGCTGAAGACTTGTGCTACAAGGGTGAGTCTCCTTTCCCTCTTTTTTTGCCCTATTTTGCATGCTATCTTAGCTTTTGTTGCTTACATTTTTGGGCTCTGACCTGAACTGTAAATAGTCATATTTTGAGCTCCTTTCCATGTTTGATCAAGTACCTCTTGTTGTTTGAGGTCTCCTACTACCTCTTGTCTCTCTATCCCTCTTTTAGGCCTATTTTTGCATTATATATTAGCCTTGTTTTTGAGCATTTCTGGGCTCCGAGCCAAACTGTAAAATGTCTTATTTTGAGCCCCTCTTCAACTTTGTTGAAGGGCTCTCCTCTGTTTGAGGCCATCTACTACCACTTGTCTCCTATCTCTCTTTGTAGGCCCATTTTTGCATGATAGTTTAGCCCTACTTGTGATTATTTTTGAGACTTAATATAAACTGTAAAGTGCTTTATTTTGAGCCCCTCTTCAACTTTGTTGAAGGGCTCTTCACTGTTTGAGGCCAGCTACTGCCTCTTGCTCTCTATCTCTCTTTTAGGGTCATTTTTGCATCATATTTTAGCCTTACTTGTGAGCATATTCGAGACTTGTCATAAACTGAAAAGTATCTTGTTTTGAGCACCTATTTAACCTTGTTGAAGGGCCCTTCTCTGTTTGAGGTCATCTACTGTCCCTTGTCTCTAATCTCTCTTTTAGGACCATTTTTGCATGATACATTAGCCTTATTTGTGAGCCCTTTTGGACCTCGACCTAAACTGAAAAAAGTCTTGTTTTGACATCGTCTTCATGTTTTTTTAAGACCTATTCTCTGTTTGGGGTCATCTTCCCCTATGCATGCTTCATTCTTCCATGATTAGGGCCATACATGTGAGCATTTGCATTGGCCTTGCTTTGGCCTTTTAGCCACTGAAATCTAGTGGATTTTTAGTGGCTTTGATGCATTTTTTAGCCTTAAAATCAGAGGGGGGTGACCCCCTCTCACCTTGTTTTGTTTGATGGCCTTTTTGGCCTTCCAAATGGGCCCTATCTTGCATGCCTTGTTGACTGATTTCAGGGCCAATTTGATGAGTTTTGGGACTATCATATTTGATTTTCAGAGTTTTTGTGCCATGCTAAGTGTCCTTGATGCATGTGCTTAATAACCCCTTTGTATGCCCTCTAAAAGAACCCATCATTTGTGCATGTGTTGGTTGCATTTCAGAGGTTACTTGGGCATGTTTTGGCATGTTTTATTCACTGATTTTTTCTGGTTTGATGAGTTCTCACTTGCTTCATATACGTGCCATGTAATCCATGTTTGATAGTCAAAATTGCATGCTATGTTAGGCTATCTTGCTAACATCTTTTGACCATGCTTTGAACTAAAAATGTTCATGTTTTGGGACTGCCTTGGTTCTGTCTTTATGCTTCATGATCAAATAATGCATGCTTTGTATAGCTATAGGTCAATGCATGTGCCTAGTTTTGTGTTTCGGGACCATTCCATGCATCGGGTGCCATGTTTCCATGTTTCGGGATCATTTTGCATTACATTTCAGCTCTGAAACTTGCATGTTTGTATGTCACATTTCGTGCCTTGCCATGCCTTGTTAGAGTGGCATTTGTGCCTTAGGATCGGTCCTCGGTTTGCGTGCATGTGTGCACGCACCTCGAGTGTCTCATTTTCATCTTATGGCTACTGATATGAGTGTGGCTGAGGTCCACTCATGTTGGTGTAAGCCCATATTGCATTGCGTATGCCATTTCATTTCATAGCATTGCGTATGTTAGGTTGCATGTTAGAACATCGTGTATGTCGTGTTACATCGAGCATTGTGTATGCCATTTCATAGCATTGTGCATGCTAGGTTGTATATTAGTTGCATAGTTCATGCCATCTCATTTGCATTGTGTTTGGGATAGGAATTAGCCCGCGCACGGGAAACGAGGGGCGTTTCGTACTTCGAGTGACGGAACGTGTCTCAATTCCCGGTCACCGACACTCTGGATTATCCATGATGGAGTCTCGGTCTTGTTGTATTTATATGTGCATTCATTTCATATTGAGTCATGCAAATCGACTCCTCGGCCATCATGCATCGAGATGCGCGATTGGTGGCACGAGGATCGAAGGCTACACTCCTGAAGAGTAGTCATGCATACATATGTGAAAATACATTGCCATGCCCCTTTCTTGCTCTCTGTTGCAGCAAATCAGAAACCGACAATCTTTTGGGGCTTCGCGCAATATTCCGGGCTTAATTGTAAACAGAGGCTAATCGGGGCATCGCGATGGATTTCCGCACCAAGCAACCCGAACATGCATCATTCATCATCCGGAGCAGAGTTGAGGCAGTCCCTAGCTTGCATGCTAATTTACTGCTTTCCTAGATTAATTTGTTAATTAATTAGGGTTTTGTACTTATTTGAACTGTATTATTTATTCGGGACTGTATTATTTATTCGGACCCTCTGCGCGAGGGCAATGTTGTAATAAGTGTGTGTGTGCGTGCGTGTGATGTATGTCTTCCAACCCCACGTCTTTCTCCCTTTTATTTACCAGCTTATGATGGTTAGATTAGGGCATGTTTCAATTAGCATACAGTATGATAGCATGTTTGCATTCATTCATCTATCTTGCATGCACCGGGCTCAGCGCATCATAACTCACTGCATTGTATTTCAATTCCAAGTTGAATACTTGTTAGCTGTAGCATTCCATATGCCATGTTTAGAATAGCCGATCATATCTTAGTTGCATTCTTGTATGTGTGGCATTAGGCATTTCTGTATAGTTAGGATCATGCATGATTTCTAATTAGCTTCTGTTTTGGCTTGGAGTACTCGGTAAGTTTTTATGCTTTAGCATCCTTGCATGTGTGTGAGTGACTGCCATGATAGCATGCTTACCATGAGGCTATTTGCTTATGTGATATAACTGCCTGAATGCCTGTGGGTGAAGGTTGGGTTATTTGGATTGGAACAATGCATTGACTGTGAGTTTTAAGCCCACTAGATAGTGGCAAAACCATCTTTTCTAAGCCCACCTGAGGGTGGCAAAATCTGCATTTTAAAACCTACTTGCGGGTAACAAACCATCTTTCAAAAACAAACATGAAATGTCTTGTTCCAATTCAGGCGACCCGGTCTATACTTGTATGCTGTGCGCATCACATCGTAAATCTAGGCTAATAACCGGAATAAGAACACATAATGTTTTTCAAAACTTGATATCATGGTTAGTAGAGGCCAATCTTTGATCGGGCGAGTGGGGGTGCTCACGAAGTGACCTTCCCCAATCGTACCCAAGTTCCCGAGCCGAGGCAACTTTAGTGATGACGGACACGTGGCCTTAGGCAACGAGTCAGGGTTTCCTAAATTTCCCAAAATAAAATATTTAGGTGGCGACTCTGTATCTGGCAAAGCAGTCCATGTTTGGCACTTCTTTCAAAAAACTTGTTTTCTCAAACGATTTGCCGGATTTGGACTCTTTGGTTCAGATTAAGAACCGTGACATTTGAGTCCTGAACTGTAGTGAGCCCAAATGAACAGAACGGGGGACTCAACCCTCCCGGGGCATTCGGGGACGTCTACAATTTTAATCTCATTGCATCGTGTATGCCATCTCCTCGGTTTGCGTGCCCGTGTGCACGCATTTCGAGGCACCTCATTTTTCATCCATCGGCCTCTTATGTGAGTGTGGCTGAGGCTCACTCATGTTAGTGTAAGTCCATTTTGCATTCTGTATGCCATTTTAATCTCATTGCATCGTGTATGCCATCTCCTCGGTTTGCGTGCCCGTGTGCACGCATTTCGAGGCACCTCATTTTTCATCCATCGGCCTCTTATGTGAGTGTGGCTGAGGCTCACTCATGTTAGTGTAAGTCCATTTTACATTCTGTATGCCATTTTAATCTCATTACATCGTGTATGCCATCTCCTCGGTTTGCGTGCCCGTGTGCACGCATTTCGAGACACCACATATCTCTATTCATCTTGTATGATTGTCTAAGTCTTCGGCCTTGTCAAAAATGGGTCGTCTCTGGGCTTTACATTCACTCCCGTCACTTGTGACTTCCGAGTTCTGTCAAAGAGGGGCAACTGTAGACACCCATTTTTGACCGACCTTAAGACTCAGACGTCACCGGTTAGCGCTCGGTGATGTTGCATATTGTGCTCGTTCAAAGTCTCAGAGTCGGGCCGTGAACCCTGCCTCCGGACTCCCGAACCCTCTTCTGTACCTTGTCTCGGTTTGCGAACCAGACTCGATTTTCTCTGTTTCTCTTCCTGAGGGAGGGAGAGGTATCGTAGACCATCTCTCAGTGGCCGTGGGCTACATTTCGTGGCCGTAGGCCATTTTGGCCATTTCGGAGCCCGGTTCCCGGTTTTCAGAGCCGTCAGGCCGTGTGCCTCGGTTCGGGACCGCCTAACCATCTCCGATTCCTCCGGTTTTTGGCATGCATCTTATTTACTCCCTTTCGAGGGACACTGGGGTCCGAGAGACCCACTTCGTGGCCGAATGCCACTTTCGGTGCTTAACAGCCTATTTTCGGGACCCCGAACTGCGTGTTTTGGCCCCCGAGCATTCGTTTTGCATCGATTTTTGTTCATTTTTGGCAGGTACCTCTATTTTATCATAAGGAAGGTCACTGGAGGGTGGGAGGCCAGCAATTGTCTCAGCAACCAGTTATGCTCTTCCGACGCCCTCCGACGCCCGTTTTTCTCATTTCTCCGAGCCATGTTGACCACCCTAGGAGCATTTTCTTCAAGCCAAAACCACATATTTGTGTTGTACACACATGGGAGGACCCTAATATCACATGGCCGGCCAGTAATTGTTATTGCCCTTTTGAACCCCTCTTTAAAATGGCCTATTCTCTCTCTGTTTTAGAGTTGCCAAATTTGAACCACAGGGTTGTGATGAGGAGACATGGGAGGACACCTTTCTCCTATGGCCAGCCATTATTTCTTCTGGACCATTTTGCCCCTTGGCCAGCCGGCCATAGGGGGTAGCCGGCCGGCCACCTGCAAGAAAGGTAGCAGGCCGGCCATGCTCCTTGGGATGTGTGCTCTACAGCTGTGTAACTTTTTCCCCAAAAATATCTCTATCCGGGGGACCCTTTTGGAGGGAAATAAGGGCTCATTTTCCCTCCACTTTTGCCTTGATTCTCCTCTCCCTCTCTTGTCTATATAGAGGCCTCCCAACTCTAGAGAAAGGGTTACAAGAATTGGTTTGAGCATATACATACATATCATTCCATTTCCTTCAAGTTTAGGCTCCATTTCTTCATCATCTTCAAGCTCTACCATCACCACTCCATTCCAGCAGCAAAGGGAGGAATTCCAGTAGCTTAGAGTCATCAAATTTGGTCCAAGTAGTCAAAGTATTGGTCTTCAAGGGTAAGTAGACTTTCCCCCTTTTGTAGCCATTTTTTGCACCAATTTCTTAGCCTATTTGCTTATTGTTTTGAGCTCCGACCTTAACTGAAACTAGGTCTATTTTGAGCTATTCTACATGTTTGTTGAAGGGCTCAACCCTCTTTGAGAGCCCCATCTCACACTTGTTTCAATATCTCTTTGTATGTCAATATTTTGCATGCTTTATCTAGCCTATGTGTGATCTGTTTTGGAGCATCTCATGAACTGATATTGTGCTTTTTTGAGCCCCTCTTAACATTGAAGAAGGGCTCAACCTTGTTTTCATGCTCCATATGCCACTTGCTTTGCATCCATGTTTTACCCTTGTTTTTGCATGCTTTGCTAGCCCATTTTGCTTCTGTTTTTGGACCATGATCAGAACTGAAAGTGGCCTTTTTTTGACCTTCTTGACATGATTTATTAAGGGTCTTTGGCTGTTTGGTTTATTTTGTATACCTCATGTTATAGCCTCTTTTGAGCCTCATCTTGCATGACATTTTGAGCACATTTGTATACTGATTTTGGGGCTGTCATAAACTGTAAATGTTCATATTTTTGGTCCCTCTTCAGTGTTGTAGAAGGGTATTTTGTTGTTTGCGCTTTGCATTTACCATTTACTTCAATACCCCTCTCTTGGCCCCTATTTTTGCATGCCATTGTTGCCCTATCTATGCTTGCTGCTTGGCCATGTTTTAGACTGGAAAATGCTTGTCTTGGGGCTGCCTTGCTACTGTATTTTCATTCCATGTCCATGTTGTGCATGCATCGCATAGCTATAGGCCATTTCGGGTGCCTAAATTCGCATTTCGGGACCATTCCTTGCATTTGGTGTCATTTCGCCATCTTTCGGGACTGTTTTCCCCCATATTTCAGTGCCGAAATTCCATTGGCATGTTTGCATATCATTTTCTATGTCATTTCATGCCTTAATACATTGCCTAGGTTTGCGTGCCCGTGTGCACGCATTTCGAGGCACTTCATTTTCATCCATCGGCCTCTTATGTGAGTGTGGCTGAGGCTCACTCATGTTAGTGTAAGTCCATTTTGCATTCTGTATGCCATTTTAATCTCATTGCATCGTGTATGCCATCTCCTCGGTTTGCGTGCCCGTGTGCACGCATTTCGAGGCACCTCATTTTTCATCCATCGGCCTCTTATGTGAGTGTGGCTGAGGCTCACTCATGTTAGTGTAAGTCCATTTTGCATTCTGTATGCCATTTTAATCTCATTGCATCGTGTATGCCATCTCCTCGGTTTGCGTGCCCGTGTGCACGCATTTCGAGGCACCTCATTTTTCATCCATCGGCCTCTTATGTGAGTGTGGCTGAGGCTCACTCATGTTAGTGTAAGTCCATTTTACATTCTGTATGCCATTTTAATCTCATTACATCGTGTATGCCATCTCCTCGGTTTGCGTGCCCGTGTGCACGCATTTCGAGACACCTCATTTTTCATCCATCGGCCTCTTATGTGAGTGTGGCTGAGGTCCACTCATGTTAGTGTAAGTCCAATTGCATTGCGTATGACATTTTATGCCTTAGGATCATTTCCTCGATTTGCGTGCCCGTCTGGCACGCATTCCGAGACATCTCATTTTCATAGCATTGTGTATATTAGGATTGTATCTTAGTTGCATTTCATACATATCATGCGTATTGCATTGTGTTCGGGATAGGAGTTAGCCCCACGGGAAACGAGGTGCGTTTCGTACTCCGAGTGACGGAACGGGTCTCAATTCCCCAGTCACCGACACTCCGGATTATCCATGATGGAGTTAGGTTTGTTGTAGTGTTCATATGCATTCATCCTATATTGAGCTGTGCAACTCGGCTCCTCGGCCATCATGCATCGATATGCGTGATTGGTGGCACGAGGATCGAGCATACATATATTTGTGAAATACATTGATATGCCCCTTTCCTGCTCTCTGTTGCAGCAAAATGAAGAGTCAGCAACTTTTCAGAGTTCGGCACGCATTTCGAGAAACATTGCAAACAGAGGCTAGTTGGGGCATCCAGTGGATTTCCGCGCAAAGCAGCCCAAGCATACATCATTTCATTATCCGGAGCGGAGTCAAGGCAGCCCCTGGCTTGCATGCCGGTTTTTACAGTTTTTCTTAGTTAATTTGTTGATTAATTAGGAATTTGTATATTATTCGGACTGTATTATTCTTTCATTCGGGACTGTATTATTTATTCGGACCCTCTGCGCGAGGGCATAATTATAATAAGTATGGGTGAGTGTGATGTATGTCTTCCAACCCCACGTCTTTCTTCCCTTTTATTTACTCGCTTACGATGGTTAGATATAGGGCATATTTCAATTAGCATACAGTATGACAGCATGTTTGCATCATTCATCTGTTTTGCACGCACCGGGCTCGGCGCATCATACAAACTGCATTTGTATTTCAATTCCAAATTGAATACGTGATAGTTGTAGCATTCCATATGCCATGCTTAGAATAGCCGAGCCTGCTATGATTTGCATCTTTGCATGTGTTGCATTAGGCAATCCTGTATATTTAGGATCATGCATGATTTCTAATGAGTTTTTGTTTTGGCTTGGAGTACTCGGTAAGTTTTATGCTTTAGCATCCTTGCATGCGTGTGAGTGACTGCCATGAATAGCATGCTTACCATGAGGCTATGTGCTTATGTGATATAACTGCCTTGAATGCCTGTGGGTGGAGGTTGTGTTGTTTAGATTGGAACAAATCATCAACTGTGAGTTTTAAGCCCACTAGATAGTGGCAAAACCATTGTTCTTCTAAGCCCACCTGAGGGTGGCAAAATCTTCATTTTAAGCCTACCTGCGGGTAGCAAACCATTTTCAAACAAACAAACATGAAATGTTTTGTTCCAATTCAGGCGACTCAGTCTATACTTGTATGCTGTGCGCATCACATAGTAATCTAGGCTAATAACCGGAATAAGAACTCACAATGTTTTCAAAAACAGATATCATGGTTAGTAGAGGCCGGTCTTTGACCGGGCGAGCAGGGGTGTTCACGAAGTGACCTTCCCCAATCGTACCCAAGTTCCCGAGCCGAGGCAACTTTGGTGATGACGGACACGTGGCCTTTGGCACCGAGTCAGGGTTTCCTAAATTTCCCATTAAAAAAAAACATTTAGGTGGCGACTCTGTATCTGGCAAAGCAGTCCATGTTTGGCACTTCTTTTCAAAAAAATCTGTTTTCAAAATCGATTTGCCGGATTTGGACTCTTTGGTTCAAGATTAAGAACCGTGACATTTGAGTCCTTGAACTGTAGTGACCCCAATATGAACGGCACGGGACTTAAACCTCCCGAGATGCGTTCGGGGACGTCTACACCTATTCAGAAATGGACACTTAACCTGTTATACATAACATATGGGGCCTGAGTGGAAGTATTACCAATATAAAATAACATTAAACATCATCCATTGAGCTACCACTACCATGCCAGGACCGCACACATTGCATTAGGTACATAATATATAGAAACATACACCCGAACTTCGGTTACACACTTATACATTCATACTTAGACCCACAATTGGGCGTGTAACGAAAATATAAATGAAAGACAACCAAAGCATAAGCCAATAACCTAACAACACTTTACAAAATGCACTGCTTCAGGTAGGTGCCTAGACGCATCAAAGTTGACAAGAGAAAGACGAGCCTTAAAGGTTAGGACTGAACTCCCGGTTGATTACCTACAAAAATAGATAGAAAAAATACATAATGAGCGAACTCAGTGAATAATAGTACATAAATAATGTAATGTTTAACCAAAATAATAAAACATATAACTGCAGATACATATGATTAACTACATCCTGTAATTATTTCCAAAACAGCCATGGGTCCAGTTTCCGTGACAGAGTAGCTTTAAGCCCAACATATATAGAACAGCCATAGGCCTACAGATGCAGAACGACCATGGGTCCAGAAATATCAGAACGGCCATTGGCCCAGAAACATCAGAACAGCCATCGGCCCAAAAATAACAGAAATAACAGAACGGCCATTGGCCCAAAAATAACAGAACGGCCATCGACCCAAAAATAACATAACGGCCATCGGCCCAGAAATAACAAAAACAACAGAACGGCTAGCGGCGCAGAAATAACAGATGTATGGATTCAAGAGGTGGCTCGTACAGATTCTAGAGGTGGCTCCCACCAAGGTATAGCACTTAGTTTTGTACAGCACCTTATTCCATCCCAGAAAACATCAGAACAGATTAAAATAGATAAACACATTCTTCCCATTAATCACATGAATAAACAGAGATAACATAAGTTTAACAGAACGTTACCGATAATTGTTAGCAAAAGGTAAACATATTTTACAGCATGAACGCTTTCAGAAATACGTAGATACCACCGTTCCATAATGCATATACATCCCATTTGCTTATCATGTTTCAATGCCACTAACTAGCAGATAACAGAATGGTAACATTAATTGTCAATAGCAAACAAAACATATGGTACAATGATGCGCTTAGATTTCCTCATGGTTCTTTGTAAGTAGACATACTTGTTTCGTAATTAACAGAACCTTAACATTACCAATAATCCAAAGGGAAATGTACCATTACATCAACAGGCCAGAACAATTCATATCATAACATGAATTACATAATAATGTCGTTGATACGCAATTCTTTTCTATTAACCAACTTCACAGTGTTAATAGTTTGTATGAAATTCTTATACAGAATCATAGGTAATTCTTAGGATGGTACATTGACAATAATCATTAGCCATAACCCAAAATACGGAGTAGGTTCAGAATCATACCGATGTGTGCTAACTCTTTCAATGTTCACATCAATTCCCAATCAACACACATGTTAACATATTAGCTCACGGAGAATAGAATGTTGTTAACAATATTTCTTAACGGTAAATAATGTACATTTGTAGTACTATTACTCACAGTGATCGGCTCCCGGTAGTATTGGGATGATGTCCTCGTCTCGACCTACAAGTACATTGCACAACACATTATATGAGATTATACTTGATCCTTTACTTATTCTCTTTGATCATTCAATAAATTAGCCATGGTGGTACCAAGCTCATTATTCTTTAATAAGTTATAATCCATGTCTTAGAAAACAGGAGAAATCGATGGGAAATGGTTTCGGTGAAGAAATGGTACAAAACTGGTTGACAGAAAGTGAACAATCGTCACTAATTTGGGAATAACTATTTCTGTATTTAGAATTTGGGCGTGAGACCACTTCCATTAGAAACTAGACTTCCGGGGCTTGATTTTAGGCTCAAGAATCACTCAAAACGGAGTCCGAATACAAAAGATATACTTGTTCAAATTTGGCTGGACAGAGCTGTCTCCGCACGTGCGGGGGAACAGTGCCGCACGTGCGGCCTGGACAGTTTGCAGTCCGAAAATGGCTGAAAATTTGGGACTTCTCATTTTCAAAATCAAACCTTAATTACATGTAAATCAAAGCCCAAAACCCTTTAATACATGACCAATTTCACATTATTATTCTCCATCAACCATCATAACCTCAAAATAAACAAATATAATGTCTATACTTCTTCAATCAAGAAATTCTAAGGAAATCAAGGTTCAATCAATATATATACATAAAACCCTAACTCAAATGGTTTCAAAGCTTCCCTTATTATCATGATTTCATGAAATTGATGTCTCAAACATAAGGATTCAAGATAATTAATCTTTCCTTAGTTCACTCTTTGATTTCTCCAAGCTTCCATGGTTGTTCTCCCTTCTGTATCTTCAATTCCCTTCAAACCACCATGATTGTTAAGCTTTTCTTGGTCTCCCCTCTCTTTTCTCCCCCACGGTTCTCCTCTCTCTCTTTTAGATATTTTGGCTTCCAAAAGATAAGACCAAACACTCACAAACATATCTATATATCTAAATAAACACACACACAAGGCTTAACACAATAGGGAGAACCAAACGTGGCCTTACGAATCGCGCAAAATCAAAGTTCAATTAAAGTTCCCAGGTGACTCTAAAAATTGTGCTGATCATAAATATGTCCCCTGTTCTAGTTTCTGAAGTCTCTAGGGTCTTCAATTTGCAGTACAAAGTTAACCACCCAAACGTGCATTAACGAATCAGACAAATTAGATTTCCAATTAATTTTCCCCAATAGTTCTAAAAATTCCCATTAACATACCCAAGTACTCAATTTTGATTTCTGAACCCATAAAGGTCGGTAATTTCAATTTGAAGTCCGTAACTCAACAGATAATGCGTCAATTCTAATAGATATAATTAAATTAAAACACATCCTCTCATAGGTAAATAAAGATGATTTCTTATACGCATTTTGGGGTCATTACAGGGACTAGAGCCAAGGAAGTGAAATATGTGTAGACCCAAAGTTGTAAACAGAAGGCATGGAAAAAATAGATCAGATGAACAAGAAATGCAACAGTGAACAGAATGTAAAGCATATTAGAAAATTGAGTGTAGGGTATACCTCCCAAACCCTCCAGTAGCCGCCGAGTTAATCCGCCTAGCAGTGGGAAACGGAGCTCATGTAGCAGTATAAAGTGGCCAGGTCGGCACTACCCCAGTCGTACTCCACCACCCAAGAAAGGTGTACCAGTGCCCCTAGAAGGTATAACCCCACGGTATTTTCCCTGTTCGCAAACAGGGTAGTGCCGAGAAGATACATGAGGAAGCCGCGGGTGTACTAGGAAATCTCATCCGCAGTAGTTGGCTGAGTGCCGGAAAAGTGCTCCAAGAACCAGCTGTAGTGCACCATCCCATGGCTGGTGGTGTCTGGGATCGCCCAGAGAAGCTGGAGCTGTGCAACCCTTCACTGGGTCATATCTGGATCAAAGGGGACCGAGTCGCCGACCCTAACCCGCAAACCAGTTAGCATAGAGAAGTCGTATAGGGTCAGCGTCATCTCCCCGGTCGAGGAGAAGTGGAATAAGTCGGTGGTATCCAACCATCTCTCTACCAGGCCCTATAGAGCCATGACTCGGCCCTCATCTATATGAGCCCGGAGGAGAAGGGCCCAAAGCCAGCAGCATCAACTAAAGTACGAACCTCTGCAGGAAGTTGCTCGTACCAACGCCGGGGGCAAGATATGGTGCCATAGCCGCCTATCCTTCTAGCTATCACCTATCAATTGGGAGTTTTTATCAGTATATATACAGCAGAGAAGTGGTTTGCTCATCAATTTCAACATGTGTGCAAAGTAAAATAAGAGAAAAAGTTGCGTACCGTGGAGGCGTTGGCCAAATACGTGCTCCATAGGCTCTCGCAGTAGGGTGTCCTCATCTATCCCTGGGATGAAGCCCTCAAATCTCAAAATACCGCCTGGGGGTGACACGTGTGTACGTGGCTGGTAAGTAGCCGCATCAAAAGGCCTCTCGGCAAGAGAAAGCTTGCAGCAGCCTCTTCCACCTCCATATCTGCACCAAGGACAGCACTGATACCTACGGCAGGGTTAGGAATGGGTATTTCATCACTAGCCATAGAGAAGAGATGAAAAGTGAAGAAAAAGTGAGTGGATGAGTGATTTTGGAGTGAAAACCTCAAAATCTCAAACCCTATGAGAGAGAAAACCAAGAAAATGGGGGAAAACTCAAAGAGAAAGGGAAAATGTGTGAGAATCTAAGAAAAACCAAGAGAAAACTCAAAGCTTCACCAAATCAAGTTTCAATCGGTTCAAAATGTAGAGGAGAACAAGTTGTTTTAGGAAATTTTTGTGAGATTTGTTGGATTTTTGTGAAGAGAGGAGAAAACTAGAAAGAGAGGAGTCCTAGAGAGAGAGTGTGTGATTTTCGGGTTTGGGTGTGTGCAAAATAGGGATGCGTTTGTATTTTATAAAGTCGTGGTGTGTGTTTTTCCCGATCTGCCCCTGCCCCACTGTCGAAGCCCGGCTAGCTATGTTGATGCCCGACCGTGCTTCACCGAGGCCCAGCTGACACTCAGTGTAATTCAGTTTTTTTTTATTTATTTATTTGTTTTCTGTTCAGTATTTTGGGGCCTTGAACAAAAAAAACAACAACAACAATAAAAAAAAAAAGAGTCAAAAAAAAAAAAAAAACAATAAAAAAAAGAGAGTTAAAAAAAAAAACAACAAACAAAAGGTTTGGTTTGTTTTTGTTTTGTTGCTTAATGTGATTTGTTTAGATCGTTTTGATTAAACTCCTGACTCGTTTGAATCATTTCGTTAGTTGTTTCGGTAAATTGTAATTTATTCTGTAAAGTTATAGCATGTTGCTTTTTGGATAAAATCAATTTTCAAAAACAAATAAAAACAAAAACAAAAAAAATCAAATCAAACAACTTGATTTTCAAGATTTCTTTTTGGGTATCACTTTTTGTGCATCATTTTGATTTACGTTAACTTGTGTTTACACTTTGTAATTGGATTGTTTTTGTATTGAGTTCTAAGTCTTGCTTGCTCTTTTGTTAACCTTTTCTCCTCTCGCGTGTGACACGTTAGGATTGTACATTCGGTTAAAAGCATTCGGGTGTGCCCGGTGTTCACACCAACCTTTCCTCCTCTCGTGTGTGACGCGTTAGGATTATACCATTGGTTAAAAACATTCGGGCGTGCCCGATGTTCACACCAACCTTTCCTCCTCTTGCGTGTCACGCATTAGGATTATACCATCGGTTAAAAACATTCAGGTGCGCCCGGCATTCACACCAACCTTTCCTCCTCCCGCGTGTGATGCATTAGGATTCATCAATTCAAAACATTCGGGTGCACTCGGTATTCACTCCAAACTTTCCTCCTCTCGCGTGTGACGCGTTAGGATTATACCATCGGTTAAAACCATTCAGGTGCGCCCGGTTTTCACTCCAACCTTTCCTCCTCTCGCATGTGATGCATTAGGATTGTACCTTTAGTTAAAAACATTCGGGTGCGCCTGGTGTTCACACCAACCTTTTCTCCTCTCGCATGTGACGCGTTAGGATTGTACCATCGGTTAAAAACATTCGGGTTCATCCGGTGTTCACATCAACATTTCCTCCTCTCACGTGTGACGCGTTAGGATTGTACCTTTGGTTAAAAACATTCGGGTGCGCCTGGAGTTCACACCAACCTTTCCTCCTCTCGCGTGTGACGCGTTAGGATTGTACCTTTGGTTAAAAACATTCGGGTGCACCCGGTGTTCACACCACCGTTCCTCCTCTTGCGTGTGACGCGTTAGGATTGTACCTTCGGTTAAAAAGATCGGGTGCGCCCGATGTTCACGCCACCTTTCCTCCTCTCACGTGCAACGCGTTAGGATCTCGGTTGAGACCTCGGGTGCGCTCAATGGTTACGCCACCCTTCGCCTTTCCTGCGCGATGCTTAATTAGGCTTGCATAATTTTCTTACATCCTTTTTACATGAAATGTAGTTTGGCTCATGTTTCCCACGTGAGGCGTGTTTATTTGCTTACTTCTTTTCATGGTTGGAATTTCTGTACCTTGTTTCAGTTTATTTAAATGTGGTATTTTCTTTGCATTGCATTTGTATTCAAGTGTTTCCGTGTATGGCCTCATTACATGATCATAAGTTATGTTCTTGCATCTTATGTTTGCATTTTGCTCTTGAACTACGCTGGTTTGATTCCTTACAAAGGGATATGTAGGCAGCTTGCGAGCGCAACCAATCTAATTTATGTCTTGCTTTCTTGCCCAAGTCTTGCGGCCTTGTCAAAATGAGTTGTCTCTGGGCTTTGACATTCACTCACATCATTTCATGACTATTCGAGTTCTGTCAAAGAGGGGCAACTGTAGACATCCCATTTTGACTGGCCGCAAGACTTAGGCACTTGGTTCGATACACTCAATGATGAAAGTTGAATTGTGTGCTTTGAATTCACAGTGATTCGGATTCAGTCAGGCTCTCGAAATAACCTCAAATTCTCAACATTTACCTTGTTTGAATCTCTGAGTCTCATTTTTGGACCTTTTCCCACCCTGAGCTGAGTTTGAACCAAAAAAACAGGGGAGGGCAAGAATGGCCGGCCATGCCTCAGTAAAGGCTGACTGTGGTTATGAATGGCTGGTCGGGCCTTGGTGGCGAGAAACACTATTCTGGGCGGGAGCCCGCCAATTGTCCATTTTTGAAGATATTTATCACCTTTTGAGCTCAAATTCTATAAAAACGAGGTCCAGCCTCTGTTTTGGAGGTTGACAAAAATTCTAGAAAGCTTATATACACCTTGAGAGCTCATCCTTCCTCCTTCTTCCATAGCAAGCAACCTTTGAGTTAACCTACCTCCCTTGTGTCATCTCCATACACCATACAAAACCTTGTCACACCACCTTAGAGCCTTGGTTGAGCTTTAAACACCATAATTCAAGCTTACTTCCTTGAGAGGAACAAGCTTGCTGTCTTCTCTATTGCTTTCATTTCTTTGATTTGCTACCTAGTTCTTTGTTTTTTTTTTTTTTTTTTTTTTTTTTTTTTTGATACTATTTTAAGTGTTTAAGTTTGGATTTGGAGATCTACCAAAAGAGTAGAGAGAGTTTGCTCTTTCTACATCTTTACCTATAGCTCAAACCCTTAATTTTCCACTATTTTCCTTTGTTCTCTACACTAATTTTCAGAGTTAAAAAGGGGCTAAAAATCGTGCTTTGAGGTTTCAAAAGTGGAGGGGTTAGCCACCCCTCCTTGTTCTTGCTTACTAGCATTGATTCTTCTCTTGGTTGTTTAGCTTTTTAGGCTCTTTTCATGCATTTTTAGCCACTATTTTCCATCTGTTTAGGGTTGTTTTAGGGCTATCCTAGCCTTTTAAATTGGTTCAAGCTTTGGTTAGTTTAGTTGGTGTCTCATGAATCGGCATACATAACTTGTTGCATGGTGTTCCAAGCTTTCCTTTACTTACTTTTGATGTTAAGAGTCTCACTCTAACAAATCATCTAACCATCTATCTCTTTCATTCTTGAGAATGATTTCAACCAATTGAGGTTGCTCAAAACATGTAAGAGAGACTTCTACTTAATGGCTTAATCTTTTCGAAGATTCATTGTTAACGGTATAGTCTCTCTCTCTCTCTCTCTCTCTCTCTCTCTCTCTCTCTCTCTCATGTTTTAGGAGAACCTCTCGTTTGACGTTACTTCTTATTTAGTGGACTTTAACATCACCATGGACAAATGGACTAATGAATGGCAATGACTAAACAAATTGGTTTAAAATTGGATCAACGCATATAAAGAAAATGGCTTAAATTGTTTAGACTTGGCCAAATGTTATGCAAAGTTTATCGAGTCAAGAGTGATCATGCGCTAATTCATGGTGTTTTGATCATTCTTGAAGCGTCTCTACCACTCTCTTTGAGTTCACTCCATGACAAGAGGGAGCGGTGGCCATATCCATTGCATTTCATTGATTTTTGTCCAAAGTTGTATCCGAAATCATCAAGCAATCAATTTGCTCATTGATGGCTTTGGAATAAATTTCAACATTCCCTCGAGGCTTTCCCATGACAGAGAATGAAGAAATGGACAAACAGCGCTTGAACAACTCTGTTTCCACTTATTTCACTTCAGAACACAAAATAGAATTTTGGACAAAACTGAGGCACGGCCGGCCTTCTCTATGCCTGGCCGGGCTTCATTGAGGGCTGGTCGGCCCTCAAAGTTTGGTCAGCGGAGTATTTTTTTGTAAAAAACGGACGGCAGTGGCTGAGGTGAAGCAAGGCAAACTTGGGACAGATAGAGCTGTTTTTAAGCACCGTGAATGTGCATGCATGCAATTCTTGCACATCCTTGCTCATATTATGATCGTTATTGTAATTAATTAATTTAATATTGTTTATTGTAATTAATCTCATCATTAACGTGTTGTAATTATTATTGTCCCTTTATAATTGTTGTAGTTACTTAGCTTAGAGAGTTAATTTATTTATCGTGGTTATCCATTGTAATAGCATAGATTGCCTAATTAGCTAGTTAATGAGCTTAGCCTATTTTATTCATTCATCCGGTTTTGTAATAATTAGTTTGATTCGGACTTTCGGACATTAATTCACACCCTCCTACGTGAGGGATCAAATGTTGTAATAACGTGTATGTCTTCCAACCCCACATCTTTCTCCCTTTTATTTATTCGCTTACGATGGTTAGTATAGAGCATCACATTTCATTTGCATTCATATGTTTCACAGCCATTTGTCTTGCATGCATTTTAGGTTCGGCTCATCATACTAACCCGATATCAAATGTTCAAATTCATTTACTTGAATACGTGCCTTATCGCATGTTTTGAATGAAATCATATGCCATGCTCATAGCTGAACCTATAAAATACATAATGTGTGTGTTGCATTAGTCATATCGCATAAGTTAAGAATATGCATTTTTCGCTAGCTCTTTCACCTTTTAGGGCTCAGAGTACTAGGTGAGTTTTTATTGATTTAGCATATTGCATCGAATGTTAGTGCTGCCATGTTTAGCATGTCCACCATGAGGCTAATTGCTTAAGTGATATAACTGCTTGAATACCTGTGGATGAAGGCTAGTTGCTTGAATTTGGATGATTTGATTAAATGTCCATTTTAGTCCACATTTTCAAGTGGCAAAAAAATCACAAAACAATTTCAAAACAAAACATGAGATCAAATGTTCTAATTCTTGCAAAGTAGTCTATACCTTGTGTGCGTGTAACATAATAAAAAAATAGCTAAAAAAAATCAAAACAAGAGCATATAATGTAAATAAAAAATACATAATGATTAGTAGAGGCCGATCTTTGATCGGGCGAAGAGGGTGCTCAATTCATGACCTTCCCCTCTCGTACCTAAGTTTCCGAGCTAAGACACTTTGGTGATGACGGACTAATGGCCTTTGGCACGAGTCTCGGGTTTCCTAAATTTCCTAAAAATATTTAGGTGGCGACTCTGAAATTTGGCAAAGTAGTCCATTTTTGGCATTTGATTCAAATATCGATTTTCCAAAAGAATTGCCGAATTTGGACCCTTTTTTGTGTTTTCACTGTTTCATATTGCACTTGTGAAATCAGATTCAAAACCACAAGTGTAGTCCGAACTGTAGGGCTAGTCGTCTTCCGAAATGAGCACGAAAAGTTAAGCCACAATCATCAATTTAAATATCAAGTAATCAATCATTAATTACATAAATGTTATTAACCTATGCTTTTAAAGCATATAATAGGCTTTAAGCTAAGTTGTACTTTAAATTTAAAAGAATTTGAGAGACTCGTAAATCAAGAGTCCCGTTTTGATGATTCGAGTTGTTTATTTTGTAAGCATTGGTGGACATAAGGCGAACTAGGAGGGGGAAGAGGGGTGTTTGTGGCTCTTGCAAAATTTGCTAGAGCTTCACTAACTGTTGTTGTTAGGGATGTAATCAGTTTGATACGGTCAATATTTATGTAAATTTTTTTACCGAACCGATAATGTCGATTTTATCATTTTGAGTATCGATACAAGCCTTCTCCCATCAAACCATACCATACCAAACCAAACCAAACCAATTAAAACGATTTGGTTCAATGCAGTTTAATTAGTTTAGAACCTTTCAAACTTGATTCACTTTTTACTATAGTAAATAAAAAAAAAGTTAAAAAACACTAAGATTTCAAGAATAGTGAGTTTAGATAATAAGAGTTTATAAACTTAGGTTATAGAGATTATAAGGTTAATTAATATCATTATATTATGAGATTGTATATATATATATATACGTGTATTATAAATACAATATACTTTGAAGCGGTTGGTTATGATTTAGTTCGATGCACAAAATGTTTGAACCAATAGCGAATCAAAATTAGAAAAAAATTAAATTAAAAAATTGCATAGACCGATTCTTGTTAAAAAATAAGACCAAATATAATCGATTCAATCTAGTTCAATTGATTTGATTTATTTTTTGATTTTTCTTACTTTCTTAATTCCCATGTTGATATTTTGTTTAGAAGTGGTAAAGGTATGGCCTCCTCAAGGCTCGCCAACTAGAAAATCATAACACATTAATATCAAGAGTAATCATATAAAAATAAATGTGTAAATTACAAATATATCTCCTGAAATTTACTTAAAGTACAGATTCTTTCTTGTGGTTTAAAAAAATTAGAAATACCCCCTTGTTTGAATTTTTATTTAACAGAATTAACTAAAAAAAAATAGAATTTATAATTACTCTCCTATATAATAATAAAATTACTTAAATTATTAATTGATATATATTTCTAATATCATTAAAAACCGTTAATTGGCTTGATTATTTATTAGTAAAATTGGTGATTTGTTATGAAATTAGAAACCTCGGGGAATAGAATGTAATTTCCAAAATCACTGGGGCATATTCATATTTTAATCAAACTTCAAAGGGTGTATTTGTAATTTACTCAAAATAAATTTTGTATTTCTTTTTCAATTAAAATTTATCAGTGTTTTTAGAATTTAAAAAAATATTTTGACACATTATTTTATATATGTTTTTTATGTGATCATTCAATTTATGAATCATTTTTCAACATTAATCATGTTTCTAGTAAATTTTTTGGTTTAATTTTGTGTACAAAGATTAATCAAAAGCAAAATAGGGAGGGGAAGCAAAATTCAACTGCAATTCGTGATTCCCCTTTCTTTGATAGATTACTAATTGCCTTAAATTTTAAATTTTTTTTTTTTTTTTTTTTCATTGGATGCTTTCGAAACTTTTTTCCTTTAGATAACCTGTAATTGCATGATTAGCCTTCAAAATCTCAACCTTGATTTTGCTTTATTTTGTAATATCCCTTCATATGTTGCAATATTCAACAGCAATATCCCTTTATTTTGCTTCATTTTGTAATATCCCTTCAAAACAGGCCCCGAACCATTCTATAGATATCACAGTTAGTTTCCTCGTGATAAATAGGACCAGTGGAGACAGACGGCATGTTATTAGCACATGTAGGTTGGAAGTTAGAGTAAAAAATACCTTAAACTTAGTCGAACAAAAGGCGTTCAAGGGGCAAAAATGCAAAACAATCCCCGAACTACTCTATCAATGTCACAGACAATTTCTTCGTGATAAATAAGATCTATAGGGATAGGCGGAATGTAATTAGCATACATAGGTTGGGAGTTAGAGTCGAAAACGCCTTAAACTTAATCGAAAAATTGTGGTCGAAGAGTGAAAATGTAAAACAGTCCCCGAACCACTCTATCGATATCATGGGTAGCTTCCTCATGGCAAATAGGACCTATTGGAACAGACGGGATGTAATTAGCATATATAGGTTGGGAGTTAGAGTCAAAAATACCTTAAATTTAGTCGAAAAATGGCGTTCGGGGTGCTTAAATTTAAAGCAGCCCTTGAACCGCTCTGTCAATGTCACAAGCAGATTCCTCATGACAAGTTGGTTGAAAGTTAAAGTCGAAAATATCTTAAATTTAGTTGAAAAGGGATTTTTGGAGGGCGAAAATGCATTAATTGAATAAGTTTGAAGAATTTGTCTAATGTTGGTGGACATTATGTCTTGTAGTGTAATTTACTGCTTTGGACAATTGCTGATTTGTTCTTATAGTCTGCAATTTTTTACTACAGAAATAGCTTGTATGCCATAACTAAGGGCTTCTTCTGAAGTGCGCTGTTGATTAAAAAAATAAAAATAAAATTCTACAAACTAAAATACAATAGAGTGTATGAACTTTCATTTGACTTGCCAAAAAAGGCAAAACAATAAATGATGTCAACTGTAGTGGTGTTAACTATAGTAGCCTTACTTTTTTATTTTACTAAACTACTAAATATGTGGCTGAGCTCAGATAATTCAACTGATATACAAGCAAAGAACCAAATAAAACACATTAATTTTGTACCCAGATTCTCTATAGACAGTATGATATTATCCTCAAATGCTATATGGTAGTAATGGGTGCAATTTTTTTTATAGATGACTTTTGGCATGAACTTGTGGATATTCGATTTTGTTTATGGAGGACAATTTGTTGTTTTGTATAATCCCGCTATTATGTCGTCCTCTACTTTTTGTGTGGATTTGTATTAATCATACAGATAACTTTTGGCGTGGTGCAACATACTTTTGGCATTGAACAAATAATTATTATCGCGGTATATAGATTACTTTTTGTTGTGATATAGATTACCATGGTAATTTGTACCATGCCAAATAGCCATTTAGAATGGTAGTGAATATATTTTTTGTGTACAGAGGACATGATTTGCGTATGATTTGGTGTTTTGTATGGAATTATTATTTTAAGTTGGAATATACTTGGTTTGTATAGAGTTTGATATTAAAAGTTATTCTTTTTTGCATGATTGAAAGTGAAATGGATGCAGATTGTAGAATGGGTAATAATATATGTATTGTTTTGTTTATATATCTAGTACAAATTGCATGGAATACATACATATTGTGGATAAATTAATTAAATAAAATGATATTTTTGGCAACTAAACAATTCATAGCCAAAAATTGAGTAAATATTTTTAGTGACTAAATAGTTAATAGTCAAAAAAATAAAATATTAAGGATTAACATATAAAATTGACTATGAATAACAATAAAAATTCCATTGTTGTAACGCCAACAAAAGGACTGTCTTTAATTAAGAGTATAACACCATGCATACTCATAGTTCTATATTTGAACAACACCTATACATGTTTTAGACCCGAGTCTCCCATTTTTTAGCTCAAATCATCTAGCAAATAAACTATAGAAATAGACCCACAAAGTGATTGATTTCACACAGATGGAAACATTATCTCCACATCACACTCCCACATGAAAGAAAATACATGCTACAATAAAACCAATCTAATCGCATACATGTATAAGTAACCACACCTTTATGCAATAAGTAGGGTAGGAATTTGACATGCGTTAACATGATTCATATCGTACACGTAATTAAAAGATTAGGGTTAGTCATTTTTTTATACAAACACGAATATGATGACTAAAAAATACAAATATAAAATGGTTTGTTTTAGGGTTAAACACGCGTAATTCGAATACGACCCTGGTAAAAATCCTTGTTGATATGAACCCACTAATGCAACTTGAATCTTGAATTTGTTTTATGGTATTAGAAGAAAACTTGTTTGTTTTTTAAATTTTGTTAGATGCTTGGATATTAATGGATGTCAGTAGTTCAGATTGGATACGTAACAGATGATTTATGAATCTTTTGATTTGTAGTCATGAATATTGGCATATATATTGTCACGACCCAAACCCGCCCCGAAAAGTTTGGCATCGTAACCGGCCAGTAATCCTAGATTACCACAGGCCTTACTGTACAAAACATACATAAACGGGGCTCGCGGAAGCGAAAACAAGTAACCATAGTCCAAAGAGCTGTGCATAAATATGAACTTACACTTACATGCCAAAAATGAGTTAATTACCCACATTCATTACATAACATGATCGCAAACATCACATACGACTCTGTCACAACTGTACAACAAAACTAAATAAGAGCTCACAAAACGGCCTTCCAGGCCTAGCCCCAGCTCGGAGGCACGCAAAACTCCAGGTTAGGCTTCAAAACGGTGGCTCGATGCAAAACTCGGCCTAGGCTTGACTCCCTGAAGGCTCACCTATAAATACATAAATACAAACAATGAGCTAAAGCTCAGCAAGTAACATTAACGTAAAGGGGTTAGTGAACGAATTCCGCATCACATATATCCGTAAAACAAATCAGTCATAAACATAATCATAATCATCTCATAAGAACATACATAATGGCATATTCCACAGAACATAACATAACATGTGTCGACTAACGACTAGAGTAACCGGTCCCGGACACCGATTAAACACATACCGAGATCTCGTAAACTGGTCCACTAAGGACTATCTATGGATGCCATACTAGATTCGCAAACTGGTTATTCGTTCACAAAAAACATTTATCATTTCAAAAACCGTAACATAACGTAACACTTTTTAAACGTAGTTCATAATAACATATCTTTACAGAAATGTTACTTACAGTGGGTTTCCAAAACCGGTGGCACGGTCTTCGCTTCTTAACCTGCAAATCATCAACAGTATAACACATTTCCTTAACATTCGTCATCGATAAATCATATCATTCATGTCATTATATTCTTCTTTACTTCATTGCATGCTCATGCTATACTGAATGATGCAATTAACATGTGAAAATCATGTAAAACAACTTCCAAAAACTTTTCTGAAAAAGGTCCTCCGCTCGAGCGCCCACTTGTCCGCTCGAGCGGACTGTACAATTCTTCAAAACTGCTGGGAGGCCGATTTCTCCGCTCGAGCGGGATTCCCTACGCTCGAGCGGACCATGCAAAAATCCGAAACTCTGGTTCTTCTTCTAAGCTTCATCCTTTTCTTTGAAACATTAACTTCCATGAAATCAAAGCTCAAGATCATTGATCAACAATATGATTTAACCATTAACACTTGAAAACCAACTTAATTTAACATCAAAACTTTTAAACGAAACCCACATGAGCACATATACAAGATCAAACCATAAACATACATATTAAGCTTTATTTCTTGAAATCTATGGAGGTTCTCCCTCAAATATGTCAAATATGAAAGGAAACCATGATTCAAAACATGATCTTCATACTATTATGCCATAACATGCTGGATGTCAAGGATCACCAATCAATTTCATGAAAATCTTACCTTAATCACTTAGATGAAGGAGGTTTGCTTAATTTCCCCTTTCTTCCTCTTCTTTCCCTTGCCTTCCTCTCTTCTCCCCCGAATTCTCTCTTCTCTCTCTCTTTTCTAGATTTTTCTTTTCTTTTGAGTCAACAAAGAGGTCAAGCCTTATCTATATATCATATATATAAACCATTATGCCAAAAACTTGAGCCAAACGAGGCTTAGCGAATCAGACGAAATTCAGTCTTCAATTTATCGTCCCAAATGACTCTAAAAATTCCCGGTATCACATAGGCGTGTTCAATTTCATTTTCTGAACCCATTACGGTCATCAATTTCAGTCCCAAAGTCGTAAGTCCAACAGATATTTTTCTAATTCAAACAGATAATGCCCGATTAATTCATATTAATGCGTAATTAATTACCAATAATTGTGGCGTATATTTCGGGGTCATTACATATATTATCTTTGTAGGTGTTAATATTTGAACAAATTACATTTATACATGACGTGAAATAAGTCTGTTTGAAACAAGTTTTAAAATTTATTTATTATTATACTAACCGTGTTAGGTGTGTTATATTTAAATTTACAGGGGTATAAGTAAATCAGGTCAATGTCAAGATAATTGACACGTTTAAGTTAAATAAATCTTGTTAGCGTTGAAGTATTTTAAACATGATAACACGACACGAACAATTTCCACCCCTAACTATAAGCTCCTCGAGCATGGATGCACTATATAGCAATGTATACCTCGTACATCAAACGTGTGATTTAAATCTTCTGTAATAGTGCAGAACCCACGTCATACAACACACGTCTCACAATAGAGGGTAATATTTTTGCTTAAAGATTTTCAGATGAAAATGCCTCATAATAAAGTCACTATCCTAGCAAAAAAATGCAGTAAATGCTACAAAGCATTTGTATCGTCAATAAGGTAAAATTAAAAAGGAAAAAAAGACAAGGTATGAATACCGTTGATTACATTTTTAAAATAATATTTATTTAATTTAAAGTAATGTAAAATTATTCAAATAGTTTAGTAGGTTAAAATTCAATTTAATTTAACTACAAACAAATTTCTTGCTATTTTTTTAAGGAATAACTAATTTTATTTTTCAAATTTTGAAATGATATAACTTTTGATCTGTATATTACTTTCTAATAAAATTAATATTTTTATAATTCTCTTGTTAAACAAGATCCATGTTGGCCATGAAATTCCTAAAAACAAAAATAGTAAAATTTTTACCATTGAAACTAACGTTAACAATAGAATTTTACTTTATATCACATTAAAATTTATTTTGATTCATAGTAAATTTATTATGAAATTTTAACATGTAGGAAGACGTTTGGCGACAATTTGTTTATAAATGATAGTAAAATACAATTGACAATAAACTTACTCTGGTTTGGCATTTTTTTTTACTCCTACACAATAAAATCTTAATCTAGTGGGCAATAAAATTTCACTGTTTTCTCTACTATGAACATCCTTCAACAATATCTTTATTTGAGATCACAGTCTCAATATTTGAACTAATAAAAAAAAACTCTAAATTTAAATAAAAATCCAAAAAGCAAGAGACTTTTATAGATCTAAATCTCCAACCTTGATATTCAAACAAATCGATGTTCAAGAAGAGTCGATGATCAATGATTACATAGAAGATGATATATGTGATGGATGAAAATCAACGTGCAAAGGAAATAGCGATGAATCTGTACCAAAATGTAATGATTTCACTTTCGAATAAGTGTTTTCGGAGAGTGTTTTGGAAAGAAACTAAAGCGGGGATGATTTGGTGTATACGAGTCTATATCTCTCTCTATATAAAGGGCTATTATAGTTACTTCACCTTATATTTTAATGGAGAAAGGTGTTTCGCAAGATACAATTAGCTTCTGTCATTTTTACATAAAAATGTTGGGTCAAGGGAGTTTTGGCCAAAACCCCCAAGAAAATAAGACATGGCGGAGAAATTCGAACCACTAACCTCCTAATGAAGTGCATGAGTTCTGGGATATGATAGAAAAAAAGTTCAATGAAACTTTTTAATTCCACCTTTATGTATAAGAAAGAACTATTCCCGCTAAGGTACGATTTGGATATATATTAGATATTTTTGGGGTATGATAAAAATTAGGATAACTCACACTAGCACCTCTATACTTTACATCCAATCTTGCTTTGCTCCTCAACTTTTAGAAGTGACAATTAATCTCTTGTACTTCAAATCTGGTTCCAATCCACCCCATTTGTTTACCCGCATTAATGAACCAGATGGAAATGAGATTCACATGACCTTAGTTAAGTAGAATCTTAAAAAATTGATTAAAGGCCAAAAAATCCAACTATCTTTGACTTCTCAATTTTAAAATTTTATTTTACTTCTTTATTTCGTCTAGTTAAGTAGAATCCAAAATTCAAACTTTTTGATTTTTTTTTTTAATTTTTTTTACTAGAGATGAAAAAAAAAAAAAAAATCAACAAAAAAGTCACTAAAATAATCAACCCCAAACACCTAATAGCATTCCACTCATTCTAGCCATTATTTTTCTTCTTTCTTCTTCCTACAAAATCTACTTTTTTGGGGATAAGAAATGAAGGTATATATATATATATAAGCATTACAAAGTGTAGGGGTAGAACTTGGGTAGGAAACCAAGTGATTTACCATATTACCCTTGAAGGTGGTCATGTGAATATCATTTCCATCTAGTTTATTAACATAGGTTAATAAGTGAGGTGAATTGCCCTGAAGGTGTTGTTGATATGTCTTTCAATTTGGCTAATTGGACTCCTCATTTGGGGGAATTTTTTGAAGCTCAACTATGATGTGGCTGTTTAGAAAAACTCTTCTCAAGGTGCAATTGATTTTCTTTTACGAAATGCTCGTGAAAATCTCATTGATGGAATAGCCAAGCATGTGACTATTTCATTTGTTCTACAAGGTGAAACACTTGCTATTCGACTAGCTTGCCATGTGGCAAAGTTACATAACCTTTTGAACATTGAGATTGAAGGTGAAAACAAGTCAATCATACACCTGTGTCTAAAACTATTCCCCCTTGGGAGTGCAATGTTGTCCTTAATATCAGAAGCATGACAAGACAAGGAAATTTCTTATGGAGTCCTCGATCGACAAATAAGGCAACTTATTGGACAACCCAATCTCTTCTACGCGGTGATTTACTATTTTCTTGGGTGTCTTCTCCCCCCTCTTGGTTTAGTGTGGGCTTTGTCTTTGTAATTGTTTGTTTGGTCTTCTTAGTTTATCAGTTCTAAAAACATATAATAATAAAATATAAAAAAGAAACTAACTTGATTAGAAGTATGAGGGTTTAAGTGCCACTTTTGAAAGGTGAGGGCCAAAGTAAAATTGAGTGTAAAGTGTAAGGGTACCAAGTGTAATTTTTCCTAAAAATAAAAAAGGAAAATTTGAGTGTGTGCGTCATATATCCAATACGTATGCAGAATTACAAAGTATTAATACTTGATACAGATAGATATTTCTGGAAGTAGCTTGCTTTATAGAGTAAATAATAGTTAATGGTGACTGTCATACCCTAATTTTTAATTACTCGAAAATATTACCAAAAGTCTTTAATTTAGGTCCTTTTTTTTTTTTCTTTTTTTTTTTTTTTTTTTTTTTTTACAAATATCTATTACCCTTGAGTAATAGAAACGTTATTCATGCCAACTTCCACTGTGGAACTATAAATAAATAATTACAAACATCAATATACAATATTCATTTTTTTCACATCTACGATGAAATTACATATAAAAGACACATAAACTTCTTAACTCTTAAACCAATAAATCTGAATTCTCTTCCTGTAAAAAAAAAAAAAAATGAAACAACAAGGGATGAGCACAATTGTCCAGTAAGAATCTCATAATTCTACAACAATAACTAACACACAGATAGAAATGATCATGCATGCAATACCATATAGTAAGGTGACGTTTTGTCATTTCAAAATATTATATGTAGAGTACCTTTATCTCAAAATATATTTGAACATTTAAAAAAAAACTTTCAGTCATAAAAATTATCCCCCATCATTAGAAAAGCCATAAATCCTCTTTGAAAACAAATATGCTTAAGGAACAATATCATTTTAAATTTATTAACCCAATTCCAAAGTATTCCTCATTTCATTCCCATTTTTCCTTTTTATTATTCATAATTATTATAACTCCATAACCTCCAAGTTTAAATTCCCTTAATACTTCAAAAATAACCCTCATACACTTCATTCCCATTTTTCTATCCATTATTTCTATAACTCCATAACGTAAAAACCAAAATCTCCTTTATATTCAAAACAATTCTCCTACACTCAACTCCTACTTGTCTAACAACTACATCACATCACTTTTGCACTCTTAAATTATAATCCAACACAACATAAGATTAATAAACCCATTTCAATTAAATTTCTCAATTATTTACAAACAAAACTTATAATCTTTCCTTAATAGTTACTTACAACTCGATGACTTCATTATCACTAATCCCTCATCTAGTTACTATTTCATTATCTATTATTTGCAAATAATTTCAATATACATTCCCTTTCCATACCAAGGTACACCAAATTGTAATTTCATAAGTTCATCCCAAGTTACACATATTATCATCAACTCAACACATTTATTAACACATTCCACCTTTTGCCGACTTGATACAGTGGGATAGTGGGCACCCAACTCATAACACCTTCCACCTTTTGCCGACTTGATACGGTTGGATAGCGGGCACCCAATTCATAACACTTTCTACCTTTTGTCGATTATTATACGACGGGAAGTGAACTCTCAAAAACAGTTTTCTAAAAAATCATGGGTGTGTTTGGTTTGTGTTTGTAGAGTAATTTTTTAGATAAAAAGTACGAAAACTTGTTTGGTTTGTCTTTTTTCAGAAATGGTTTTGCAAAATTATTTTGGAGAGAGAGTTTTAAAAAAAAGTGATTGATTTGATGTGTATGACAGAGAGAGTGATTTTGGAAAGTAGGTAACCAAATAAAATTTTGAGATTTTTTTTGAAAAAATTTGTTTGGTTTGATTACTCATGAAAATTTATTTTTAGAGAATTTTTTCCAAAAATTTTTCTAAAAAACAAACCAAACAAGGCCCATATTTTTCCAAAAATCATATTTTTCAAAAACCATGTTTTTCCATATTTACCAACTGTCATACGGCAAGACGTAAACCCCCAAAAACATTTTCATCTTTAAAACCATCTCCACATTTGCCGACTATTATACGGCAGGGAATGGGTATCCAAAAACATTTTCAAAAGTAAGAATTTTTCCACTTTTGCCAGCTACAATACCATAAGACTTTGTGGACACTTAAAAATCATTTTTCCACTTTTGCCGACTATAATACGATAGGACTTTGTGGACACCCAAAAATATTTTCCCACATTCATCCGACGATAAGCCTAGACATGGCAATTGAGCACCTTGAATTTAAAACCATCCCCACATTTATCGACTGTTATACGGAAGGACGTAAGCACCCAAAAACATTTTCGACTCCCCGTGCAGGTGCCAACCACAACACAACCCAACACAACTCAACTCTACTCAACACAACTCAACTACACACAGCAGAACTCAACCAAACTCAACAGAACTCAACTCAACTCAACACAATATAACCCAACTCAACTCAACATAATTTAACATAACTCAATACAATTCAACATAACACAATAAAATTTTTAAATATTCACTTCATCATTTTATCACAAATATCATATCATTCATACCATTAACAATTCATTTACCCAAATTTGGTTTCATATTATAACATAGTTTAAAAGATCAACAATAAGAGTTCAATCGCAACTTTTACATAAATTTTCAAACACTTCCAAAATTCAATTAAACTTGTATATGTGCAATTTAACACCTCAATTTCATGATTCTATTTTCACTTTAGGCAAAACCATCAATCGTCTTCATGTACCAAGCTAAGGTTTTAAGAGAAATTAAAGCTTTTCATCCAAACAATTTTTTTCCCCCAACTCTTCTATTAATTATACACCCAAATTCATAAGCCCATGATCATAACCCAACAAGTGAACCCCAACATTTCAAACCCCAAACCCTCAATCTCATGATTTGTCACAATATGCTTGAAAATATAAATTTTGTATTTATATAAATAAAATACCACAAATCTATCTATAAATGAGAGTATTGAAGGAGAACTAGAAACCCCTACCTCTTGAAGCGAAGAGAAGACAACCAAAAAATCACCGGTGACGAAACCACGAACTATTCGGATCAAAAGGAAGCCCTTAACGAAATCAACAATCCTTATCAAATGACCAAA
Source organism: Camellia japonica (assembly GCA_030407325.1). Taxonomy (NCBI): domain Eukaryota; kingdom Viridiplantae; phylum Streptophyta; class Magnoliopsida; order Ericales; family Theaceae; genus Camellia; species Camellia japonica. The sequence continues at coordinate 118,479,319 of JAPPVO010000032.1, forward strand.
GTGAAAAGATTACTCTAGGTGAGTAGATCTAAAGATCTAAGTGAAAAAGTTTGAGTTTAGAGAGAGGGAAGAGAAACTCAAGGTGTAGAAAGAGAAAATAGGAGGAAAAGTGAAATAAACAAGTGTTTAGAGACTATTTATAGTAGCAAGGTAATACTAGAACAATAGCCCCAAAGTCAAATGAAAAGAACAAGTCAAAACCCCCCAAAAAGTAGGGCCCAAATCGACCCAAAAATTTGAAAATTACACATAGGGGTCAACCCTTCAGACAGAGGTGTCACCCTTCAAGAAGAAAAGCTGAGATACTAATGTGTGCAGCAGGCAAGAGTTGACCTTGGAACCCCTGGTGTCGACCCTAAATTTTAGCAGCCAATTCCAGATTCAGCAATAGACAAGGGTCAACCCTTCGTAGACTGGTGTCGACCCTTAAGGCCAACAAAAAAAGGCAAGTGTTGACAGTACCAAGATTGGTGTCGACACCAGAATAAGATTTCTAAGTTCCTAAACAAATTTTCAATGTAAACAAGCGTAAACAAACAATCCCAACAAGTTCAAATCGATTTATACTCCTCCAAAACCAAGATACAACAACTCCAAAGACTCCCAAGAAAGAAAATAAAGGAATTAAATATACCCTCCAATAGATTAAAGGATATAAGTGTTACAACCTCCCCACCTTAGAAAATTTTTTCCCTGAAATTGAAGAAGGCCAAACAAAAGGTAGCATGAACACAATTGGACACACAATCTCTAACCTAAAACTAGATCCACACTTGGGATAGATTCCCAAATTCTGATTCTATATATGTAACATGCCCGAGGGGTACTCGTGCGTGTTAAATAGTTCGGACCTTCAATCTCTTTGATCTAGTCTCACTGGTGCAATGTGAAACATAAATGAGTGTCCAGATTTGGCAACTTTTAGAAAATCCATTTTATTGCAAAATCTTTTGCTAGAAATGGTCTACGTCATCAGAGCTAAGAGTCGCCACTTAATATTTTTGGAAAATTAGGAAACCCGTGACTTGTGCTAAAGCCACTGTTCATCATAACCAAAGTTGTCTCGGTTTGGAACCTTAGGTATGAGAGGGGAAGGTCATTAATTGAGCCCCGTTCACCCGATCAAAAGATCGGCCTTTACTAAACCATGATATGAATTTTATTTACTTTATATGTTCATATTCTGATTATTTAATAAATCCTAAAAATTACTATGTGTGAAGCTTGCAAGTATAGACCATGTCATTTATTTTGGAATAATTTGATTTCATATAGTTTTGAAAGAGTTTTGGAAATGTACAACCCAAATAAATGAATTTACAAACATGAAAATCAACACTATTCCAAATTAAGCGAGACAACCTCCATCCACTGGCATTCATACAGTTATATCAAGTAAGCAAGTAGCCACATGGTAGGATACTTAAACATAATAAGAAAAACGCACACAAACGGGATGCTAAAGTATAAAAACTTACATATTTATCGACGTCCCTCGAACCAAAACAAAGTTAGTAAAACATGCATGATTTTATATACAAAATCCTAATGCAATCCACTCATGAGATGCAACTAAAGATTCGGCTTCTAATATATGACATGTGAATCATCTCAAGAACATGAGGTAGTGCACATAATCACATAGGAATTGATTAAATCCACAAATGCAAACTTAGCCGAATCAAGATGCATGAAACATAGATACAAAGTATGGATATAATGACAAAAAAAATAAAATAAAATAAAATAAACATGATGCATATTTACAAATAAGGAAAGCAAGTAAAAGAATGGGATAGAAATAAGTGGGGCGGGAAATTATTACAACACTTTGAATAAATTATTACAAGCCAAATTAGAGGGGGGGTAAGGAGAATATTACAACAAAATAAAAACCTCACAATACACTCAAAATAAAATAAACAAAAGAAAAAAAAAGTTTCATGTGCCTTGGAAACCACCGGAATTTGGTTAACATTGGAAGACAATGTCTTCTTGTCCAAAAGAAGCTAACCAGCCGACCAACTAGGCCTAGTAAAACCTGTCTTATTACGAAACTAAGAAAATGAACAAACAAAAAATATGTAGGTGGCTCAACTAACCACTACGGTTAGTTAAAAACAAGAAAACAAATATAAAATAAAAAAAGTGCACACTTACAACAAAACTAACATGAACCTAAAACAACAAAGCAAATATAAGGTAAAACATACAAGATTACAACAAAACTAATATGAGACTAATACAAGAAAAATTTAAGCTAGGAAATGCAAGATTACAACACAATTACTATGAAACTAAAACAAGAAAGCAAATATTAGATAGAGCATGCAAGATTACAACATGAACTTAAAACAAGAAAGTAAATATGAGGTAGAACATGCAAGATTACAACAAAACTAATATGAAATTAAAGCAAGTGAATAAAAAAAAATAATTAAATAATTATAAGCTAAACAAACCACTTAGATTACAACAACACACTATGAAATATAAAGTAAGAAAACAAATATAAGATAAAAAAACCACTTTGATTATAACAAAACACTATGAAATAAGAAGCAAGAAAATAAATATAAGATAGAAAATATAAGAAATGAAAAACTAGAAATTCACCTTCCAAAGAAAGATTAAACTTCTTGATTTCCAAACTTCCTCTTGATCACCCTCACGTTTACGAAGTGTGTTCTCAATCCTCAATTTGAAACTAGAATGGAACTCTAGGTATGTATGGTGAAAAAGTGGCTAACTCTCTTATTTTTTTTCTCACTTTCAACAACACTCACTCTTTCCTTTGATCAATCACTATTGAAATTTAGCTATTTCAGAATTTTTAGAGGAGTTTTAGGTGTAGTAAAGATAGAATTTCAGTTTGTAAGGAAGGTATGAGGTGTATATGGAAGATAGGAGTATTTTTTGCTCAAAAACTCAATTTTTCTCTCCTTTTTCACCCTTTTCTCACTCTTTTCACTTCAATTTCGTGGTCTTCTCTCTCTCTTACAATATGAGGGAGAGTAAAGGTCAAAAAGAAGGTAGGAGACAAAGTGGGAGACAAGAATATGATAGGAGGGCAAATTTTCAAGGTGGTAATATGAGATATTCCTTTATGGATGCAAACAAAACCACTTTTTGACAATGAGGGATGATTAGGTATAATGGAAGATGAGTGGGTGCACTTGAATGGATCAGAAAATAGGTAAATGATGTGTCCCAACCGAACCAAAATCAAGAAAAACAGGGCTGCTGCTGTTTTGGGCCAAATCAACAAAATCTGCTATTAAGTCCAACATTAAACGGGCATATCTCCCTTATCCGGACTTGGTTTTAGGTGATTCTTGAGTCTAACTTGAAGCCCCAGAAGTATAATTTCCAATGGTGGTAGCCTTACATTTAAATTCCAAGTGTACAAAGAGATATGCCTAATTTAGTGAAGGTTGTTCATTCCTTCGGGCCAGATCAACAAAATCTGCTCTTAAGCCCAACTTCAAATAGGCATATCTCCCTGATCTGGACTTGGTTTTAGGTGATTCTTAGGTCTAAATTGAAGCCCCAGAAGTCTCCTTTCCAATGGTGGTGGCCTCACATTTAAAATCCAAGTGTATAAAGAGATATGCCTAATTTAGTAAAGACTGTTCATTTCCTTCTTAACAATTTGATGCTCATCCTTTCCCTAAACCAGTTTTCTTCCATCCCCTCCTATTTCCTTCAAATCCAAACCTATCCAAACCTATAGAGAAGATGCTTGTAAATTATATATATATTATATATATATATATTTTAAAAAAAGTTCACCTCCCTTCTATTTATTTCTACTTTGTCCTTACTCGGTTTACTGAAAAGTGCAATATTTTAATTGAAATGGGAGCCTCGGAACATCGTAGAAATATTTGGAAAAATATTTTGAAAAGAAGTTTAAGGTCTAAAGATGTGTGAAGATTGGGATTAAAGTTCAAATTTCATTTTTCTTGTTGAGGACTGTTGGAGAACAAATTCTGATTGTCATCATCGGGCAATCAAAAGAAAGCGCCCAAGTCTTAGGCTAGTCAAAATGGGGTGTCTACAATATCGTAGTGTCCTAAGGACACCCGAACAAGAAGAATTACAAGGAAGAGATCATGATCACTCTTTGGACCCACATACTCATCGGAGTCCAAGAGACAAGGAACAACATCAATTACTAGTACTCCCAAGGAAAATCAACAACTCCACAACTGGCAACAACGCACACCACTGCCACCGAATAACCAATACCCAATTTGGAAGAGAAGGAAAACCACCATTAAACCAAAAACTCGGCCGACACTAGCAGAAGCCAATGGCGCACTACAATGTATGGTCCATCACCACAATTTCAAATTGCACCAAGCTTAGCAACATTTCCAATTATTTATACAACCCGGCATTCAAAGATAAGACAATAAAAATCATTCATATATATGTATATATATAATTTTCTTTCTCATATGGTGTTCCAACTTACATCGTTTACCATCAAAGTACATTTGCAAATCTAAAATTTTCATAACAATTACATTTACTATCAAAAGTGTTACTGAGAACATTAAACCAATTATATCCTCATGACTTGTCCATATTAAGTTTCCACTCAGTCAACAAGCTATTCATTAACACAACTTTGATTAAATCCTTAGCATTTAGTTTGCCCGTGTCATCCCAGGTCACAACATAAATAAACGAAACGTTTATTTTTCAAATTATTCTCAACATTTACCCTGTGAATTCAACCATCACCCAATAATTTCTGTCACCCGTTTGGTGACATCATAGCACATTTACCATATACATTTGTAATAACAATGAACATAAGCAATCCGATACATCCGAGGTGTAATAACCCCGATCCATGATTAACGTATAATTCATGATTAAGGATGCCTAATAAATAATTAAGAGGAAATCATGTGTTGATTGCATGAAGTATATGTTATTTGACTTTGTATCTGTCTATCGTAGAAATATCTGTTCTTGTTTCCATTTTGTCCTATGAATTGGAGGCCTTATCGGCATCTAATCACGAAATTGATTTAGGTTATGTGTTATTTGGAATTTTTAGAACCTTATGGTAGGTCTAATTAAAATTTGATTCGGAACTAAATAATTAGAATAAAATAATGCAAGTTTGTTTAAGTTAAGCCAAGTTTAATGAAGTTCCTTAATTAAGCCCATATAAGGCTTATACGCCACCTTGGGACATAACCGTGAGAGAGGAAGGGACCAAGAGAGTTTGATATCAAACCTTGAGTTTTGGAAGGAAATTGCTAGGAGATTGGAGAATTACTTGAGAGCATCTTTAAACCTTAAAGAATTAAGCTTTAAATTCAAGACATATGTCAACGAGTTCAAGAAATTAAGATAGCTAAGCATGAGAATTGAGCTTAGATTAAGGAATTTGGGAAGAGTCATTGTATGCATGCACAATTCATGAAGTTTTGAGTTGAGTTCAAAGAATTTCAACATGCATGTGTTCATTTTGCCCTTGTTTGTGAGAATTCATGAAGTTTCATATCAAATTACCTCAATAGCTCTGTATTGAAAGCTTTGAAGCCAAGATAAATTCATACATGTCATGGTTTTGAAATTCTAAGTTTGAGTTGCACAATTGGTATGCTTTTGGGCTTTGATTTTGCGGCATGATTTTGAATTTACCAAGTTTTCCAAGTTTTCTTAAGTTTTTTGTCCAAAAGAACACAAATTGCAGCTTTGAATTTGAGTGTTGAGATTGGAAGCAAATCTGAAAATTCCAGAATTCTGCTTCTACGCTCAAGTAACAGAACCTACACTCCAGCGACCACAACTGATTTTGCACTTCTGCTTGAGCAACCAAAAGTTAGCTCGAGTGAGAAAGACATGCTCCCAGAAGTTTGCACTTTTTTGCAGACCGCTCTAGCGACCAAAGTTGCGTTCTAGCGAAAACATCAGTCTCAAGCTCAAGCGACCGTCGAGCGTGCGTCGAGCAGAGAAATCAAGCAACCAGTACTTTTGCAGAGTTTACAAACCGCTCGAGCAACCAAAGTTATGCTCGAGCGACCACTCACATTTTGAACCTCCGCTCGAGCGAAAGAAGTTGTGCTCGAGCGAGGACCCTATTTTCAGCAAAAATGACTACGTGTTTTGAAACTCATTTTGGCATCCACATTGCATCCTAGACATTCCTAGGCCACGACTAAGATATAATGATGAGGATAAGGCGTAGAAACACACTAAGAACAAAACACAATAAGTTAAGTACTATTCGAGTGTGTGTTTCAACCTGTGTATCTATTATATTTGTGTAGGTCACGCGCCGTAAGCTATCTGATTTGTTTACTTTTGGAGCCATCTGTGAGTAATAACTTTGTAAAGTTATGTTCAACTTTATTTATTTTCTGTATAATGAAATAAGATCTGTTTTTCTGAAATGTTATGTTCAGTATAATGAATGATTGTCCAATTTCTGACATGTATTTGTGGCATCCGTAGCACCATATGATATATGTTAGCTGTTACTTGGTATCGGAGGTTCCATTATGGAACTTATTATATGTGTAATATGTTACCTATACCGGAGGCTCCATTATAGAGCTCAGCATATCTGTTATCTATTACCTAGATCCAGAGGTTCCTTTATGGAACTGGTTATACATAACCACCATTTGTTCTGTATCTGTTCTGTTAGGGCTAATGGATGTACCACGTATGATTAAGCATGAACTCTGATTTCTATATAAGATTATGAATCTGTTCTAGACATGAAATCTATTTATTGAATCCGATATGGGACATCATTCAATTAAAAACTTTACTCTGTTATTATTCACTAGGCTTTCTCTCACTCTATTATTTATGTATGTGATCAGGCGCGTGACCAGGCTCAATGATGATTGCCTGGATCTTTGTTTTGTTGGCCAACCCTTGTGCCTCCTCGTGGAGGTTTCGAAAGTCATGTGGTCATGTTTTGTGAAACATGTGTTTGAGACTTGTTTTCTTTTGATATTTGAACAAGTTTTCTGTTTCTCTGCATATTGGACTAAGTTCCCTTTTGACTTTATTTGTATAAATTGATGACATGTGACTACCGTATTTGTAACGTCATATATATATACAAGTTTTTGAAAGTTCTGTTCCATGCACGTCAGCACAGCTCAATGGACTATGTATGTTTTATATATTTGCTTCCGCAGCCCCTTAATATGTGATAATCAATTTAGAGACCTTTGGTAATCCTACTGGCTGGTTACGTCACTAAACCTATATAGGCAGGTTTGGGTCATGACACGAGGAGTAATAGGACATATACAACTTCCCAAAAATTAAGAGTTCTTACTCATTACAAACATCAGCACAAATAATCATTAATACATATTAACACAAGTACACTCACAATGTTTTATATTCAAACACTTTAATTCCATTAAGGTAATTTCACAAATTCGCGTCAACAACATACATGCACAAATAAACTTCTTGTCTGCTAGTACCACTTAAAGTACTATTCGATCGTACCACTATTTATCCGAACCATAACAATTCCCAAATTGATCAAGTGTCAATTCACTTCAAATAGCATTCATTTAAAACTGGTCGCAGATCGAACCAAAACAGACCAAACTAACCCAAATTAATCCTTAAGTCCCATCAAAGGGAGCAGCTACAAGGGTTCATCTCTTCTACGCGACTTAATCCAATTCACCAATTTTCTACTCTTACAATTCAAACATTGACATACTAACCAACACCAATTGTCCTTATCTGGGGTTCAGCACACACCCCTTCACATCTCACAATTCATACTCATCGTTACCACTTTATATTTACATGCGGACTAGACCAAGAAATTTACGATATTTCACCCTCATCCCGAGGAATTTCCACCAACTTGAGACAAGCCTCATCCAAGCCTCGCCATTACATATAGAATACTCGACACTCACGAAACCCTTCCAAGATACTTCTCAAACTTGCTACTCTATCCATACCTAAGCATTCCAAAGTGACTATTTGTCACCCAAACTCCAATATCAACCAATTCAGTTAACCATTCAATAAAACTTAAATTTTGACACTTAAACATCCACAGATTGCCCTAAATCAAATACTCTGAGATGGAGCTCCACACACCATTTCCCATACTTCTAGAATTTCACTATACTCCTCAAATACATGTTGCACTAGTACGATTCCCAACAATCCCATCACTCTTGTGCCGATATGGCAACACCAATTCCGAATCACACTAAACAATCATCACCCGTACAACACTCATTACAAAGATTATAACCCACATTCCTCCTCAAGAACCACTTCTAGCATTTAACCATCAAGTTTCCTTCACACTCATGAACTCTATACAAGCCTTAATCATGTCATTCAATACTTAAATACCACAAGCCCCCTTTTTCACCCTTATCATTATGAAACGCAATTCTCACACTCTCTTTCCAAACCTTTCACCATATTCTATATAACTCAAACTAACCTCACACCATCCTAAGATTTCACCTCATCTCAACTATACTCCCTTACAGCTCTTATTATTTCAATAACATCTAACATCAATCGACCGAACTCTAACCCTTTCTTGAGACACTCTTCATGCCCAAACAAGAAACCAACCTAACATATAATCACCTAGCACATAAACAAATTTTAAGCAACAAACCACATAATCGAGTCAAGTCTACAAGGATAACCACTTGTCTCGGATCTTCCAAGGAACTTCCACTAAAAACCACGTTAATCAGCTGCGTTTTCGATGAGATCTCAAAGCAAGTTAGTCAGCTATAAGCACTATCCAGGAAGCTCAACCCATGCTCGCACAATGCAACACATAGTGTCCTACACCTCATATTTTCTACATGCAAATGTACTCACCAAGCAAAGCCAACCCATTATGGTAAAATCCACTCCCACGAGCTCCAAGTCTTTCAAACACGGTTAGCTCTAATACCAAGTTGTCACACCCCAATTTTTAATTATTCGGAAACATTACCAAAAGCCATTAATTTAGTTCTTTTTATTTTATTTTATTTTATTTTATTTTTACAAATATCTATTACCCTTGAGTAATAGAAACGTAATAACACATGTTCTCTCTCGCAATGAATACAACAACAATAATAATACATGCCAACTCCCACTGCGGAACTACAAATAAATAATTACAAACGTCAATGTACAGTATTCATTTCTTTCACATCTACGATGAAATTACACATAAAAGACACATGAACTTCTTAACTCTCCAACCAATAAATCCGAATTCTCTTCCTGTAAAAAAAATGAAACAATAAGGGATGAGTACAATCGTCCGGTAGGAATCTCATTGTTCTATAATAATAATTATCATACATATACAAATGATCATCCATGCATGGTGATACGATATAGTAAGGTGATGTTTTGTAATTTCAAAATATTATATGTAGAATACATTTATCTCAAAATGTATTTGAACATTTAAAAAAAACTTTCAGTCACAAAAATTATCCATCATCATCAGAAAAACCATAAATCCTCTTTGAAAACAAATATACTTAAGGAACAACATCATTTTAAATTTATTAACCCAATTCCAAAGTATTCCTCGTTTCATTGCCATTTTTCCGTTTTATTATTCACAATTATTATAACTCCATAACCTTGAAGTTTAAGTTTCCTTAATACTCCAAAAATAACCCTCATACACTCCATTCCCACTTTTCTATCCATTATTGCTATAACTCCATAATGTAAAAATCTAAATCTTCTTTATATTCAAAACAATTCTCCTATACTCAACTCCTACTTGTCCAACAACTACATCACATCAACTTTTGCACTCTCAAATTATAATCCAACACAATATAGGATTAATAAATCCCTTCAATTCAATTTCTCAATTATTTATAAACAAAGCTCGTAATCTTTCCTTAATAGTTACATACAACCCGACGACTTCATTATCACTAATCCCTTATCTAGTTACTATTTCATTATCTATTCTTTTCAAATAATTTCTATATACATTCCCCTTCCATACCAAGGTGCACATCAAATTGTAATTTCATAAGTTCATCACAAGTCACTCATTTTATCACCAACTCAACACATTTCTCAATACATTCCACATTTTGCCAACTTGATACGGTGGGATAGTAGGCACCCAACTCATAACACCTTCCACCTTTTGCCAACTTGATACGGCGGGATAGCGGGCACCCAATTCATAACATTTTCCACCTTTTGCCGACTATTATATGGCGGAAAGTGAACTCTCAAAAACTATTTTCTCAAAAACCATATTTTTCCAAAAACCATGTTTTTCCATATTTACCGACTGTTATACGGCAGAACGTGTACCCCTAAAAACATTTTCAGCTTTAAAACTATCCCCACATTTGCCTACTATTATATGGTAGGGAGTGGGCACCCAAAAACATTTTCAAAATCATCTGTTTTTCCACTTTTGCTGGCTACAATACAGCAGGACTTTGTGGACACCCAAAAATCATTTTTCCACTTTTGCTGACTACAATATGGCTGGACTTTGTGGACACTCAAAAGCATTTTCCCACATTCGTCCAACGATAAGCCTAGACAGGGCAATTGGACATCTTGAATTTAAAACCACCCCCACATTTATCAACTATTATACGGAAGGACGTAGGTACCCAAAAACATCTTTGACTCCCCGTGCGGGGTACCAACCACAACACAACCCAACACAACTCAATTCAACTCAACACAACTCAACCAAACTCAACACAACACAACTCAACCAAACTCAACACAACATAACCCAACTTAACTCAACATAATTTAACATAACTCAATACAATTCAACATAACACAATAAAATTCTTAAATATTCACTTCATCATTTTATCAATAATTTCATATCATCTATATCATTAACAATTCATTTACCCAAATTTGGTTTTATATTATAACATAATTTAAAAGATCAACAATAGGAGTTCAATCGCAACTTTTAAATAAATTTCCAAACACTTCCGAAATTCAATTAAATTTGTATATGTGCAATCAATTTCATAATTCTATTTTCACTTTAGGCAAAACCATCAATCGTCTTCATGTACCAAGCTAGGGTTTTAAGAGAGATTAAAGCTTTTCACCCAAACATTTTTTTTTCCCAACTCTTTTATTAATTATACACCCAAATTCATAAGCCCATAATCATAACCTAACAAGTGAACCACAACGTTTCAAACCCCAAACCCCTAATCTCATGATTTATCACAATATGCTTGAAAATCTAAATTTTGTATTTATATAAATAAAATACCACAAATCTATCTATAAATGAGAGTATTGAAGGAGAACTAGAAACCCCTACCTCTTGAAGCGAAGAGAAGACAACCAAAAAATCACCGGTGACGAAACCACGAAATATTCGGACCAAAAGGAAGCCCTTGACGAGGTCTATAATCTCTCTCAAAGGACCAAAGTGAAAAGATCGCTTTAGGTGAGTAGATCTAAAGATCTAAGTGAAAAAAGTTTGAGTTTAGAGAGAGAAAAGAGGAACTCACGATGTAGAGAGAGAAAACAGGAGGAAAAGTGAAATGAACAAGTATTTGGAGGCTATTTATAGTAGCAAGGTAATAATAGAACAATAGTCCCAAAGTCAAATGAAAAGAACAAGTCAAAAACCCCCAAAAAGTAGGGCCCAAACCGACCCAAAAATCTGAAAATTACACACAGGAGTCGACCCTTCAGACAGAGATGTCACCCTTCAGGAAGAAAAGCTAACACACTAATGTGTGCAGCAAGCAAGGGTTGACCCTTGGAACCCCTGGTGTGGACTCTAAATTTCAGCAACCAAGTCCAGATTCAGTAATAGACAAGGATCGACCATTCCCAGACCGGTGTCGACCCTTGAGGCCAACAATAAAAGGCAAGTGTCGACACCACCAAGATTTGTGTCAACCCTAGAACAAGATTTCTAAGTTCCCAAACAGCTTTTCAACGTAAATAAGCGTGAACGAACAATCCCAACAACTTTAAATCGATTTGTACTTCTCCAAAACCAATATACAACAACTCTAAAAACTCCAAAGAAAGAAAATAAAGGAATTAAATATACCCTCTAATAGATTAAAGGATACGAGTGTTACAGTGACGTTTTCCTAGAGGGGGTGTTGAAGAGCCTCTTTCTCTAACTGATTTCCGATGCTTCTCTGGCGACTTTATGGCGTGTTTTTGCCAAGCTCCCAAAACACTTTCAAAGTGTAGATCTAGATATTTTTTTATGTCTAGAAAGAAGAGTTTGAGAGTTTCTCTCCCGATTTTTAAATTTTCTACACCAACAATGGTTTCCTCTTCTCTCAATCTTCCTCCCATACTGTTGTGAGTGTTCTTCCACTTCAATTTTGGGTTCTGGTAGAGATCGAAATACAACGACTGTAGCAGTGGAGTTGGGCAACGACTATAGGGACGATGTCAACAACCACGTTAACGGCAACGACAACGGTAAATTTGATATAAATTTTGATTTTCCAAAACCACATTTGTGAGAAGATTAGTGGTTTTCCTTCAATTGTAGTTTTTTTTTTTTTTTTGGACGGCTTTGTAATTTGTTATTTGTAATTCTTGTTAGGTTGTTTGTTTGGCTCTTTAAGTTCTTATTTTTTATTTTATTTTTTTTTAATTATAATATAATTGCCTTATATTTTTTTTTCCCAAGAATAAAAAATAAAAAATAGTTAATTGTTAAATGATAATCAAGGCTAACTAGCTATTCAATTTATAGTTAGTCTAGTAGTGACCATTATTAGCATCTTCAATGAATATTGCACATGATCATAAAATGAACAATATGTGCTAAAACTAACCATACTTGGCTAGCAATAGATGGGCCAGCCCAAGCAGTCCAAGCACTGTGAATGAAATCAATGGAAGCCAAATATATGATAAATGGAGATGTCTACCCATCTTCTCAATCCCGAGCCTGGATTCTGAAACCTAGGCTGTGTTGGTCATTAATTTGAGTAACGGTTTGAAAAAAAAGAAAAAAATATGTAAAATATAATTATATTTTATTTATATTTAACTAAATTTTTATTTCTATTTTTTTTTTCAAATCTTTATTTAAATAGATCAACCAAACACAGTGCCAATAAGATTGGTAATTTTCTTGAGCTCTGTTCTATTGTGGCATCAACTGTTGTTATTTGCACTTGCACATATGACAAGCTAAATTTGAATAAAATGATTATTTTATTAAAATATTTATTTTTATATTTAATTGATTGAAAAAAAGGAGAATGTTAATAAGTTAATATTGAAAAGGTAAGAAAAAATATAAAAAGATTATAAATTGTTTTAAAATTTTTTAAAAAAAATATATTAAATTTAATAATAAATGTCTCAAAATCTATATATTTTTTTTGTCTTTTTCTTGTAGCCTATGGACACTTGTTAAGAAGACCCTATTTGATTTAATGGAATAAAATGAAATAGTTGGACCTTTCTATATGTTTGGATCATATGTAGAAATTTTAGAAGGAAAAAGAAAAAATATAAGTAAAATGTAAATGAAATATAATTGTATTTCAGTTACATTTCATTAACCTTTTTTTTTTTTTTTTAACCTTTCTAAATATGTACCTAAATTCATGATCCAAACACAGTCTAATGAAATGATATTATGCTATGTTCGGATTATGAATTTGTGTAAAAATTTTTAAATGTAAAAAAAAAAAAAAGAAAAAAAGAAAAGTGGATGAAATGTAGCTATTTCATTTATATTTTATTTACTTTTTTGTTTTTCTTTTTCAAATTTCTACTAAAATTTATATCCAAACACATGAACTTAAGTTCTAATTATTTCATTTCATTCCATTAAACTAAATAAAATTAAGTGTTTTGATAACAAATCTAGTTTTTTTAATTCAATATTCAGCTTCCAAATGAATTTTTGGATGTGTTTTCATAACAAATCCAGTTTTTTTAATTCAATATTGAGCTTCCAAATGGATTTTTGAATTTGTCATATCTGACTTAGACTACTACTTAAAGGGTTTGGATCCGCATTGTTGTGCTGACTTTTGGCCCTATTTTGGGGCCCAAATAAATAATTCAAACTGTTTACCTTTTGGAGTTATTTTGGAGTTCATATTTGGATTATTTACTTTTTAGAATATATAGAGAGAAAGACAAGTTTGTAAAAAATGAAGTTGGTTGTACATTGGTATTTCTATCGTAAAATCATATTGCATCTTAAAAAAATAAATAAAAATAAATAAATAAATAAATAAAAGAAGAAGAAGAAGAAGAAGAAGGGAGAATAGTGAATGTAATTTAAAGTATAAAACAAAATAAAAATGTTATTTGATGAAAGGGGTATCGATATCCGATCAACTTTGTATAGTAAATGTTCAAGTATGTTTTAGTTAGGAGTGCAATTTGAGTGGGTTCGGTCGGGTTTTGAAGTTATTCAAGCCCAGCCCAATAGCCCAAGTTGTACTGAGACCTGTCCAGGTCCGAATTGTAACCCGAGGTTGCCTGCCCAAGCCCGGCCCAAGTTAAACCCAAAATGCCCGAGTTAGCCGAATTGTAAATGAATTTCAGTTTTATTTTTATTTTTTAAATTTTTTTCAGCTTCATTATTAAATTATTAAAATTTGATTATATTTACATTTTTTTATTATAGAAAATTATTAATACCATCAAAACAAATAATTTATATAATGTAAGAGAGATACCGTTATAGTAGTCTTTACAATTTATAAGTGAAAATAAATAAATAAATAAGTAAGATTTTATGTTATTTGTGTATATAATATATATTCAATATGATTTAATAATCTAAATTACTAATATCATGTAATAACTAATAATTTATATGTATATTTAATATTTTTATATATCTATATATGTATAATTTGGGCTTCGGGTTGTTTGACGTCTTTGCCCAAACCCGTTCAAATTTAATTCAGACTTCTGAATTTTTACCTAAGCCCGTATTAAATTTGAAAATATATTGTCCAAACCCTAAAAAAATTCGAACTGAGTTCGGGTTACTCGGGTTGAGTCCGCTCAAGTTGCACACCTAGTTTTAATTGATGTATAGTAAAATGTGAATGATTCAGATAATCTAAATGAGTCTCAAAATAAGCCCACACAATAATTGTTGTTGTGCGTTTCTAAATCCCTAAGTAACCTTATTTTTGGTTCCATGAAAATAACAAAAACAACAATACTATAAATTCAGAGTTAACTATTTAAAAATTATTTAGAATTATTATCTCGTGATTCATATTTATTCTATGCATAGATTTTATACTATATAAATTCAATTTCAACCACACAATTCTCATTCGGAATAAATTTGAGATACTTAAGTAGGGTTCATAGTATTTTTCTAACGAAAATACTAGAAATTTTACAAAATTGACTAAAATATTAAAGGAGAATTCTACTCTACACACTCCCTACCACATGAACAATTTTATTCAATAGTTACGACATTCAATTTTACTAAAAAAATTATGTCATTTTGTTCGATAGTTATGAACAATTTTATTCAATAGTTATGATATGATTTTAGTTAGGTCACATATAGTGTTTGATTATGATTTTTTTTTATAATTATGACTCAAAAATATAAAATTATGATAATTTTTTTGTTTAATTATAAGGTATGTATATGTTCCCCCACATTTTGCGCGTGTACATAATTTTTTCCAACATTAAATACAAAATTGCAGCTATAAATAACGGTCTTCTCTGGGTCGTCGTCTTCGTCAACTGGATGAGAGAGCAAAGAGAACCATGGAAGCTCTGCTTAGGCTTCGAGTAGCCCTAGTGTTCTTTCTCCTCGCAGGAGTTTTAGATCGTCGATGTCGAAAGCAGAGTAAGCTCTCTGAATTCATCAAATTTGTCTCTCATCTATCTATATATATCGCATCAGAACGACTCCCTGTAGCAAATTGAGCTACAGATCTTACGCTTTAGGCTTTGGTCTTTTAGATAGTATAATGGAATTGGCTTTGTTTCTGAAATAAAAACCTTCTAGGTTCGTTTGGCCGCCAAGAAAATGGAGGAAAAGAAAAGGAGCTAAATTTATTTATCTCATGTTGTCAAAATTTCTCATTTTCCTCAGCTTCTAGAAAATATACAATGAAATAAATCAAAGTTGTGGGGATATATTTTCTGAGCACCAACACGTGGCCAAGGGGACACCGACGTGTCAGCCGAGGTGCCACATATCCTGGTCATCATGCTGAGGTTATCTCGGCTAGGCCGAGGTTATCTGCGAGGATACCGGAATCCGAGATAAGCGAATATGGGACAAGAGTCCTAGATTGGGAGAAGACTTCAGTTTGGGTAAAGATAAGACTCTTAGAGAGTTTATCCTAATCCCACTGGGAGTCCCAGATTAGTAGTAATCCTAAGTCCATTAAGGCTAGGCTCCTATTGGGACTAGGATTGTATTGGCTATAAAAAAGAGGCACCCCCATGGGTCTAAGGTATGCTTTTATGCTCAAGCTTATGAGTTTAGCTATTGATTATCTATGAGAGATATACTGACTTGATCGTCGGAGTGCCCCCGGGTGGACGAACTACCACCAGAGTCTTCTCTTTCTGTTGCAGGTCAGCCAGGTGCCATCTATTCTGCCAGTGCTCTCCAGCTGAATACTGAGTTGGCAGTGTGGTCAGAAAATCACTCACACAATTTGGCGCCGTCTGTGGGAAAGAAAGGAGAATAGATGGCCATCACCGTACAAGATCAACGTGTTGAAAACGACGAGTTTAGCGAAGATGGAGAGTCTGTCGACATAAACGGAATGAAGACCCTTCCAGAAGGGACGCGAAGACAGGGGGCATGAGCGCTCCCAAGGAGATGACATTCAAGTATAGAAAAGCTCAGCCTAAGTGAGCAGATCCTGGATTTCAGGCCCCGGACCCCAGACCCCGAAAGACAAGATCTCGGCCTAAATAAGCATGTCCGAGAAGAGAAGAGCTCAACCTGAGTAAGCAGATCCAAGATTCCAGAAAACATGATCTCGACCTGGATGAATAGGTCCGAGAAGAGAAGAGCTCAACCTGAGTGAGCAGATCCAAGATTCTAGAAGACAAAATCTCGGCACTTAAGTCCGAGAAAAAAAACGGCTTGTCGATGCAAGGCCGAGGTAATGATGAATAACTTAGACTCATTATATGGCAGAGTCGAATCTTGCATATAATGGAGTTGAACTAAGTTGGAGTAACATAGGCTTGCCATGTTGGCAAAATCAAACTCAGGTTGAAACCAAGTAAGATCAACAGAGAAATCAAGGCTAACAACCTCGGCTTGAAACCAACTTCGGCGAACAAGATCACATGCACAAGCTTAATGTGAACATAAGTCCACATTAGGGGGCAGAGAGTTATAAATGATGTTTAACACTTGTTGAAATTTGTAGCAATTTACAAGTTGAAGTTAAACCAATGTTATGTTTAACACTTGTTGAAATTTGTAGCAATTTACAAGTTGAAGTTAAACCGAGATGATGTTTAACACTTGTTGAAATTTGTGGCAATTTACAAGTTGAAGTTAAACCGAGATGATGTTTAACACTTGTTGAAATTTGTAACAATTTACAAGTTGAAGTTAAACCGAGATCATTGTTTAACACTTGTTGAAATTTGTAACAATTTACAAGTTGAAGTTAAACCGAGATCATTGTTTAACACTTGTTGAAACTTGAGAAAAGTTTACAAGTTAAAATTAAACCGAGATTATGTATGACAGCTCATACGCGTGAACGGGTTCTTGGAAATTCTTGTTCTTTAAAGAGACATGTCGGCCTTAACGATGATCTCGACTGCGATACTTTAAGCCGACGTACTGGAAAATATCGATATAGGTTCTATCACCTCAGAATGCCGAGGTAATAGAACTTAGGGGGCAGTTGTGGGGATATATTTTCTGAGCACCAACACGTGGCCAAGGTGACGCCGACGTGTCAGCCGAGGTGCCACGTGTCCTGGTCATGATGCCGAGGTTATCTCGGCTAGGCCGAGGTTACCTGCGAGAATACCGGAATCCGAAATAAGCGAATATGGGACAAGAGTCCTAGATTGGGAGAAGACTTCAGTTTGGGTAAAGATAAGACTCTTAGAGAGTTTATCCTAATCCCACTGGGAGTCCTAGATTAGTAGTAATCCTAAGTCCATTAGGGCTAGGTTCCTATTGGGACTAGGATTGTATTGGCTATAAAAGAGAGGCACCCCCATTGGTCTAAGGTATGCTTTTATGCTCAAGCTTATGAGTTTAGCTATTGATTATCTATGAGAGATATACTGACTTGATCGTCGGAGTGCCCCCGGGTGGACGAACCACCACCGGAGTTTTCTCTTTCTGTTGCAGGTCCGCCAGGTGCCATCTATTCTGTCAGTGCTCTCCAGCTGAATACTGAGTTGACAGTGTGGTCAAAAAATCACTCACACAAAAGTGTAAAAAGTTGTTTCAATGGTTATAGAGCTCGAATTTTGAATACTTCGATTTTTCAAAAAGAAAGCTATGGTGTTTTTTTCAAAAGGTGTGCACATTTATAATGAAAAACAACGTGCTGTGACTTATTGTTAACCAGATTTGCCCCCAACTGTGAATTCTCCCAAATTTCAACAAAAAATGGAATTTTTTTTCTTGTAATTCTATAGAAGAATAACCCTTTTTTTTGGGTATGATTTTCACAAATTCATAGCTTATTATTATTATTATTATTCATGCAAGTTTGAAGTTCATAACTTGCGAATTCATTTCATGATGAATTTATTTGGAAAACTTAATTTGTATGCTTCTTTATTAAAAACATACATAGATCTAAGTTACTGGAGCAAGAGAATAGGAAAATTGCTAGTTTCGTTATAATATTAACTTGGCTTTGAGATTTTTGGGACCCAAAACGAACCTTAAATATGTGACTTTTCATACCTATTAGAAACATATGATACAAAAAGTCTGCTAAATTTTGCTTAAATATATAATAAAATTTACAAAAAATTTAAAAATATATAAAATGTTCATCAATTTGAAAAAAAAAAAAATTAGTTGAATAGTTTCATAAAATCGATAAATAAATAAAAATAGAGAGGAAAAGAAAGTACCTTCACTATTTGTGATGGATGAAAGATGAGAGAAGATCAATAATGTTGAGTTTTAGGTCTCCAATTTTTCCTTCTTTGAACTTCAATTAATATTTGAGGGACTATTATGTGTGGCTAGCTTTTGTTTTGCTCTAAGGCTTATGTGTTTTTTTCAACCCAATTTTTATTGCCAGTCAAAGAGGCACGAACAACAACACAGGTCCTCTAGATAATAGATTGGTTGGGCTTCAAATTTCTTTACACTTAGGCTTCATTTGGAAATATCACTTTTTAATTTAGGGCAAATTATATATACTCTCTCAAGATTTAATAAAATTACAGATATTTCTTTGAGGTTTGAGAAATTACAGATATCTTCCTGAATGTATTATTTGCATAACAAATTAGGGAGCAAATTGTTATGAAAATATAAACTTCAAAGGACAATTTGTTATAAAAACATAAATCTCAGGAGGTATCTGTAATTTCCGAAACCTCAAGGGGATATCTGTAATTTAGTTAAATCTCGAGGGAGATATATGTAATTTACCCTTTAATTTAAAAGTTAAAAATTCATTAAAAAAGTTTAAAAAATCAATAAATTATACAAAAAACGTTAAAGATTTTTTCTTTCTCTCTCTCTCTCTCTATTTTTTCCAATGTGTTTGATTTCATTTTTTTAATTCAGTTTTTTAAAATTTGAATTTTTTATTTTTCGTTTTTTTTTATTTTTAGTAAATATTTTTAAAATTTTAAGTATTTTTTTTTTTACTGTTTTTGATGGACCTTACTTAAATATATTTAAAAAGTAAAATATTTGCGAAAAAATATTTAAAAATTAATAAATACACAAAAATAGGAAAAATATACTGAATTTTATTTTTATTTTTTTTTTGTATTTTTGGTATTTAGTGAAATTTTTAAAGATTTTTTTCACAAAAAATATACTTTTAAAGTGTATTTATGTTAGATGTGTCTAAAAATTAAAAAGAAAATACTTAAAATATTAAAAAATTCAGTAAAAATAAAAAAAAATAAGAAAAATAAGAAAATAGAATTTTCTAAAAAGTGAATTCTAAAAACTGAAAAAAAAAAAAAAAAAACAGAGTGATATTTAACTACAAGAAATGTACTGCATTAATTTTTTTTTCTTTTTTATTTTTGGAAAATAGTTTCATATTTTGGATGTTGAACCCTTTCAGGCTAATAGATATGTATCACATCTATCTGTTTATGTCGATTATTTATATCAATCACTACAAGCTAATGAAATCGGGAGTATATCATCATCACATTTGCGTATAGATTCTAGGAATATAGTTATTGTTTCTTATTTTCTGTTATCAACTGTAGAGGAAACTAGATTTCAATGTAATTCTTGAAATTTCAATTGCTACATTGTCCAGGATCCATATGCTTTTCAGACATGTCTCAGTTTTTTTTTTTTTTGGAAGATTGGCTTCAACATTAGTTCAATTTATTACATTAAGCATAATCAACTCCGTTTGTTTTGATAAAAAATATTTTCTACATTTTTTGATATTTAGTACGATGGAAAACAAAAGTCATTTGAAAATTTTTCATGATCAATAGAAAATAATATATTTGTACAGAAAATATTTTTTAGTTTTAAAAGTCGGAAACCGTTTCCCGGACTAAACTTTTACTAATGCTACCACCGCCATCACCTCCACTACCAGACTACTATCACCACCATCCATCAATGCCTTTGCCTTCATCACCTCCATTGCCACCAAACCACCACAACGACTACCACCTCCACCTTGTCACTACCAGCACTAACACTGTTGCTGCCGCCACCACTACCCCATTACCTCCAACCTCCACCTCCACCACCCCTTCCACCATCTCCTCCTCCTCCTCCTCCACCCTTCTGCTGCCACTATTACCACCACTAATGCAACTATTAGTGCATTAGTTTAAAAAACAAAACCAAATATAGGAAGACTTTTTTATGGAAAAAAAAAAAAAAGATTTAAATTTTTTTTTTTTTGATAAAAAATATTTTACACTGAAACAAACAAAGAGTAAATTTCAATTGCTAAATTTCCTACTTTGATGCTTGGGGGAGTGATATATTTTCCAAGTAGCAAAATCATTGGTCCTTAACGTATATATACATACATATATATAGACATACAATCCTTCATTTCGGCAACATTTGCTTTGACGTAAAATATTTTTCATTTTTCGTTATTTGGTTAAACAAAAAGTAAATAAAACATTTTTTAAGAAAAATGTTTTTGCATCTTTTTTTAAAAATGACTTACCTTTAATAATTTTCCAAGTCAATTTTTACGAAGTTAACTCTTACTCATTACCTTTTTAACACATTTTTAGTATTTTTAAATAAATATCTTAACTCGCTAAAAAATCATAAATGACACTTATTGAATCAAAATTTCTCTTTTAGACAATAAAATATTTTATTTTTAAATGTCAACCAAACGTCGAAAAACATTTTTTATTTATTTATTTTGTGTGTGTGTGTGTGTGTAAAATCAATTTACATGAAAAATATTTTTTTTGTGTAAAATATTTTAAGTTGAAACAAACGGAACCAATTGCCATATATATTTCTGATCTGGCTACGTGTTGTTAGTCTCATTGTGTTTTCTCGACTTCTTCAAAGATTGCAAGTTCGGTATGATAAGAATTGCTACTTAGCTTTTGATCTATCTGAGTTTCTGATTTTATTATTTCCCTCTATAGAATTTTTTTTCCCTTTCCATTTGGATGAAAGAATGATCTCAGTTTTATGCAGTGATCAATTTGAAGAAAAAATAAAATAAAATGAGACAATGGAAAATTTTCTTAATGTTGGTGTTAAAAAAAATCAATAACACTACAAATTCAAATTTATTAACCCAGAATTTACCCAAAAAGAAAAAAAAAAATTATAATTTAAACTCATTTTACTAATGAAGCTTACGCTTTATTAATTTAATCTCTATCATATAAATTCATTCACACATTCCGAATTAATTTTAGATGGATAAGAATGTCTTCATAACATTTTTGTAAAAAAAATTCTCTGCACTGATGACATTTTCTTTGCAATCAGAATTGGAAATAGAGCCACAGTATGCTTCATTGGGGTTTAAAAGCCACTTTTGTCACTGATATGGAATACAATTGCAAGACTTCCTCTTGTTGAGACAGTGGCAGACAAGTTGACCATAAAAGTGGGTACATATATTTTTCTACTTTCTATTTATTCCACTTGAGTTTCTCTATGTTGGACATTCCCTAATGAAACATCATAAAATACTAAAAATGAAGTGTTGCTTTTAGGTGGTGTTGCCAGAGGATTAAAAAAGGAGAATTAACACTTCACTCTATATTTGTAACTAATAATAATAATAATAATAATAATAATAATAATAATAATTAATTAATTAAATTAGTGACAAATTTTAATAATCAAAAGAAAAAATTTAAAAAAGTTCAAGGTAAAAGAATATAAGACATTAAGTCCAATATATATTTTTATTAGAGAAATGTCCACTCTTTTTGAAATAATTTGATGAGAAATCCTTTTGTTAGGTTTGAAGGATATTTTATTTCAAATTTTATCGCATAATTTATCTATTGACTTTTTTGTTATCTGTTAAATTTTTTTTATTTGTTTAAATTTATATCTATCTGTTCAAAAAAAAATTATTATCTATTTAAATTTATATTTATCTGTTCAATTTTTATCTATTTAAATTTATATCTATGCGTTTAAATTTTTTCTTTGTCCAAAATTATCTATTCAATATTTTTATTGTACAAATTTTCTATCCAAATTTTATATGTACAAATTTTTCATATTTGTACATTTTTATCTATTCCAATTCACTAAGTTTATTTTGATGGAAAAAAATGATTTTTGGGGACTTTAATTTAATATTAAAGTGTGGTGACTTTAATTAAATATTAAAGTGGATCCTAAACATTTTTTGTGTTGGGTCCAAGTGAGTCAAAAACCATTGGGTTTTGAATAAGAAATTGCCAAGAAATTGCTTCATGATGTTAGATTCATGAATAGGATTTTAAAGAGTATTTAAATCTTTTTTCTTGGCTAAAGGGTGTGAATCCTTTGGGCATCCATACTTTTCAGTTTGTGGAAAGGGGCTATGGATGCTTGGTGTTTTAATGACTAGCCTTAAAGGCTGGAGGCTCTTCCTCTCTCCCCTATACATGTATAAATTGAGACCCTCTGTCAAGTTTCAATATAGAAATTTTTGCTTCCATTTTACAAGTCAGTTTGCTAGATAGTTCCTATTGTGAGAGAGTGCTGCCATTGTTTTGTTCGCTAAGCTAGACAGATAGTGCTTCTGCCGTAGCTGGTTTTGACCGTCGTATCCTGGGAGACAGACGCCGGTTTCCTCAAGCACGACCCGTGAGGCGGCGAAATCTGTTTTAAGGAAACTGCTTCCGTGCAGGCTTCGGTTTCGTCTCTTTACCCTTTTATTGTTTTGTGTATTTCTGTTGAAATTTAGTTGTAATTATCAGCATATGTTCTTGGTATATAATTTGTTTTCTTCATAAATCTATTTATTTAATTTCACAATTTTGAACAACAAGCTTAAAACAGATTTTATATATCTTTTCTATGAAATTGATCGAATAGATTTATATAGACTATTAGGTTAGCTTTGTATAATGTTACTAGGAATTGTTGCGGAATTGCTCACTATTTCAATAATTGTAAATTATGCAATGGTACTCTCTAATTGCTTAGTTTAATTAGAATGCTCTATTATAATTTGCATACTTAATTGTATTAGTATGATCTTGTTTTATGCGTATGGTTCATCATTTCCCTACCATGATTTGCATTTTATAAAATATAATTTATGGATGTTGCAATTTTGACATGCTAATTCTATTCTAGTCTCAATTTGTTACATGCTTATTATTTTCTAGGCTAGATTACATAATTTAATGTATTGGAGTTATAGAGTTTTATGAATGTGTACATGATTAATATAAATTATCTAATTGTGTGCATTAATCTATTATTTAATTAGGTGCATTAATCTAAATTATTTAATTGGGTGCATTAATCTGAATTATTTAATTAGGTGCATTAATCTGAATTATTTAATTGGGTGCATTAACTTTGAATTTGACTTATCTATTTGGAGTTATTAGTTTAAATGTTTATTATGAATTAATTTCATTCATGACTCATGAGTATTGAACTTTATTTTAAAGTTGTAATTTAATTTTGAAGTTACAAATTGTATTTTGTTTTGGTACCTTATATTAGTTGGTTACTTATATAATTAATAGTTGGCTAGATGGTTTCATTATTTATAATTAAATTTTTTAGATTATTTGTTTGTATTTTGTTGTGGTTTGCTACTAACTTTCTTTGTAGGATACCAATGCGAAAAACAAATATAAAACCAAATGAATAGAATTTGGGATGTAAAAACAAAAATGTTTGGACTACTAACGTTTGTGTTGAATAGGAATACCTAAGCGTGGAAAGCTTTTGGACTAAATAGAATCCTTATGGATTGGCTATTTTATCAAAATGTTTGAAGCATGTTTGCTTGAGATGTAATTGTTTGTTTACCAATTTGTAGTAGCAAGTTTTATTTGCTTATATTGTTGTAGCAATGTTTTACATTGCTTGTAAAAGTTTTGGACCCTGGTTTGCTTTAACCTAGTTCATCCCTAAGAAAATTTAATTCTTAATTGTTTATCACGGACTAGGAGTCAACATGCTCTTAAAAGTTTTGTCAAAAGGTTAACTGGGTTTTAAGTGGGACCGATGTGACCCCTCCAGTCTTCCTGGGAACTTTCTTGACCATGTTCGATTCTAGGTTTTGTGGTGAGACTAATTTTTGAATTAATTTTTCTTCTAAGGGATTTTCTAAGGGTTAAGTTTAATTTCTGGAAACACAGAAGTGATATTCTGGTGTAATTTTCAGAAATGGAAACTATCACTGATGCTGCTGCTACTGCTAATGTTGGTGGGGATTTGAACCCCGGGGCAACTGGATTGCCAACCCCTACTGCTGTGACCTCTGTGGTCAACCCTGGTGTTACTCCGGCTGTTCCGGGAGGACCGCTTAGTCACCATGAGCGCCCAGAAAAATTTGCTGGGGAAAACTTTAAGAGATGGCAGCAAAAGATGCTGTTTTACTTGACCACGCTAAACCTTGCCAAGGTTCTGAGTGAGGATCCTCCAGCCGTGGCAGAGAATGAGCCTGACAGGCAGAAAGTCATGGCGCTTGACACATGGAAGCAGACAGACTATCTTTGCCGGAACTATGTGTTCAACAGCTTGGCAGACTCACTCTATAGTGTGTTTTGTTCCAAGAGCTCAGCAAAAGAATTATGGGAATCTCTGGACAAAAAGTACAGGACTGAGGATGCCGGGGCAAAGAAATTTGTGGTTGGCCGTTTCCTTGATTTTAAAATGGTAGATTCTAAAACTGTGATAAGCCAAGTCCAGGAGTTCCAAGTGATCTTGCATGAAATTCATGCTGAGGGGATGCCTTTGAACGAGTCATTCCAAGTTGCTGTGATCATTGAGAAACTTCCCAATGGTTGGAAGAATTTCAAGAATTACTTGAAGCACAAGCGCAAGGAAATGTCTGTTGAAGAGCTGGTTGTCCGACTCCGGATTGAAGAGGATAATAGAAAGAAAGGAGGGAGTACCTCCTCAGTAAAGGCCAATGTCGTTGAGCATGGCAAATCTTCTGGGATAAGGAAGAAGCCCCTGTGAACAAGAGCTCTAAGCTGGGGCCAAGGGGTGGTGTTGCAAAGAAGTCGGCTTACAAGCCGCAGGAACCTGGTTATCGGTTCTTTGGGAAGTGTTATAACTGTGGTAACGAGGGGCATCGGGCTAGTGACTGCCGCAAGCAGAAGAAGCCATACAAGACCAAACCTCGTGCTCATATGGCAGACTTACAAGAGCACTCCCATGAGGAGGATGATATGCACTTGTCTGCCGTTGTCTCTGAGGTGAATCTGGTGGGTTCAAACCCAAGAGAATGGTGGATTGATACTGGGGCTACACGCCACATCTGCTCCGAGCAGAAACTGTTTACAACTTTCGAACCGGTTACAAACGGTGAGAAGTTGTTTATGGGAAACTCTGCTACCTCGATTGTTGAGGGGAAAGGAAAGGTGGTCCTGAAGTTGACGTCAGGAAAGGAGCTGACCTTGAACGAAGTCCTGTATGTTCCGGACATTCGTAAAATCTTGTCTCAGGGTCTCTTCTTAGTAAACATGGTTTTCGCATGGTTTTTGAGTCCGACAAGGTCGTTCTTACCAAAAGCGGAATGTATGTGGGTAAGGGTTATATGTTGGGGGGTATGTTTAAACTCAATGTTATGACTGTTATCCCAAAGATGAATAAAGGTGCATCTTCTTCTGTTTACATGCTTGAGTCTTCCAATTTGTGGCATGGTAGACTAGGACATGTGAACTTTGAATCTTTACGTAGATTAATCAAGTTAGATCACATACCATCTTTTAAGATTAATCCGAAACACAAGTGTGAAACTTGTGTTGAAGCGAAGTTGACAAGATCTTCGTTTCATTCTATTGAAAGAAGTTCAGAACCGTTGGATTTAGTGCATAGTGATGTGTGTGACTTAAAATTTATACAATCACGTGGTGGCAATAAGTACTTCATCACTTTTGTTGATGATTGCACTAAGTATTGTTATGTCTATTTGCTCAAAAGCAAAGATGAGGCGATT
Source organism: Camellia japonica (assembly GCA_030407325.1). Lineage (NCBI taxonomy): Eukaryota > Viridiplantae > Streptophyta > Magnoliopsida > Ericales > Theaceae > Camellia > Camellia japonica. The sequence continues at coordinate 118,506,123 of JAPPVO010000032.1, forward strand.
GACAAGTTTGTTCTTTATAAGAATGAAGTTGAGAATCAAGTAGGCCGCAAGATTAAGGCTCTAAGAAGTGATCGTGGTGGTGAGTATGAATCTCCGTTTATTGAGACTTGTGCTCAATCTGGGATTATCCACCAAACCACGGCGCCTTATTCTCCTCAGTCTAATGGGATTGCTGAGCGGAAGAATAGGACGCTAAAGGAAATGATGAATGCAATGTTGATAAGTTCTGGATTGCCACAGAACTTGTGGGGGGAAGCAATTCTCTCTGCAAATTACATTCTGAATAAAGTACCCCAGAAGAAGGTGGACAAGACGCCGTATGAGTTATGGAAAGGCGTTAAGCCTTCGTATAAATTCTTACGAATGTGGGGGTGTCTTGCAAAAGTGGCGATTCCTACACCCAAACGGGTTAGGATAGGCCCGAAATCTGTGGATTGTATATTCATTGGTTATGCACATAATAGTAGTGCATATCGGTTTCTTGTTCATAAGTCTGAAATTCCAGACATACACAGGAATACCATCATGGAGTCAAGGAATGCATGTTTCTTTGAAGACATTTTTCCTTGCCGAACCCATGCAGGGGTTCCAAGGTCTTTGGAGCAATTTGATGAGCTTGCTAGTGAGGATGATCATGTTGATGATCAGGTGATGATCAAATTGAGGTTTTAGATGAGCCCAGAAGGAGTAAAAGGGCTAGGATCCAAATCTTTTGGTCCAGACTTCTTGACTTATATGGTTGAGAACGAACCTCAAACTTTCCACGAAGCTGTGACTTCTCCTGAGAGTCCTTTATGGAAAGAAGCGATCAAAAGTGAGATTGACTCCATCTTACAGAACCACACCTGGGAGTTGGTAGATTTACCTCCAGGTTGTAAGCCTTTAGGCTGCAAATGGATTTTTAAACGAAAGATGAAGGCCGATGGGTCAATTGACAAGTATAAGGCGAGGCTCGTTATCAAAGGGTACAGGCAACGAGAAGGCCTGGATTACTTTGATACGTACTCACCTGTAACTAGGATAACATCCATTCGCATAGTGATTGCGATAGCAGCTTTGCGCAATCTTGAGATACACCAGATGGATGTAAAGACAGCTTTCTTAAATGGGGATTTGAATGAAGAAATCTACATGGAGCAACCTGAAGGGTTTTCAGCTCCAGGACAAAGCAAGAAAGTCTGTAAACTTGTCAAATCTTTGTATGGTTTGAAGCAAGCGCCTAAACAATGGCATGAGAAGTTTGACAATGTAATGTTGTCAAATGGGTTTCGAATCAACGAATGTGACAAGTGTATTTATGTCAAAGACACTGACAGAGGTTATGTCATTTTGTGTCTATATGTTGATGATATGCTCATTATAGGTAGTAACGATGAAATGATCAAAACTACCAAGAAGTTGTTAAACTCTAAATTTGACATGAAGGATATGGGCATTGCAGATGTTATTCTGGGAATTAAGATTACCAGAATCTCTGGCGGAATTGTACTTTCTCAGTCTCATTATGTTGATAAGATACTTGAGAAGTTTAGTGGATCAGATACGAGTGTGTCATCGACACCTGTAGACTTAAGTCTACACTTTACCAAGAATAATAAAGAGAGTGTCTCTCAGTTAGAATATTCTCGGGTAATTGGAAGTTTAATGTATCTGATGAGTTGTACTAGGCCAGATATAGCTTACTCGGTTAGCAGGCTTAGTAGATACACAAGTAATCCTGATGCTTCTCATTGGAAGGGCATTGTGCGGGTGTTAAGGTATTTACGCTACACTCGGGATTATGGGCTGCATTATACTCGATATCCAGCGGTGCTTGAAGGATATAGTGACGCGAATTGGATATCAGATATAAAGGACTCAAAGTCCACTAGTGGATATGTGTTCACTCTTGGTGGGGCAGCCGTGTCTTGGAAATCTTCCAAGCAAACGTGTATATCTAGATCAACGATGGAATCAGAGTTTATTGCTTTGGATAAAGCAACGGAAGAAGCAGAATGGCTTCGCCATTTCATTGAAGATATTCCACGTTGGTCTAAACCTGTGCCAGCTATTTGTATTCATTGTGATTGTCAATCTGCAATTGGTAGGGCACAGAGTAATATGTATAATGGAAAGTCTAGACATATCCGTCGTAGACATAATTCCATACGACAACTACTCTCGAATGGAGTTGTCTCTTTAGACTATGTAAAGTCTAAGGACAACATTGCGGATCCGCTAACCAAAGGGTTAAGTCGAGTGTTAGTCGAAACGTCGTCAAAAGGAATGGGGTTAAGGCCTTTGGAAGTTACCGGAATGGAAACCCAACCTAGTTGACTGGAGATCCCAAGATCTAGGTTCAATGGGACAACCTAATTGCGTGTAACGGTGGTATGTCACTGAGGAGGTTAAACCTCCAGCCATTCCTTCTATCAGTGATACCTGCAAGTGTAGAGGATAAGCTGAGCTTTTAATGACTCTTATGTGTTAAGCTGTTGAGCTAAGTATTGCAGGATACTTTAGTAGAGTCACCTATGTGAGTTTGAAGTGGGGCCGCTTCTAGAAGAATTGGGCAGGCCAAGATTCTTTGAAACCACTCGCTGAACCAGGCTAGTGTCCAGGGCCACACAGGGCACACCAGTGAGAACATAATGGTGGTAGGAGTAATTCCCGTGTGAGATCTATTGTCTCAGTTTACATAAACGGTAGAGCAGTTCAAGATGTCTTATTCACTGATCAGCCAGTAAACTCGATAGGTTTTCACTGGGAGAGGTTCAAAGCCAAAAGCTACCTTCTCTGATGTCGGGGTTAGTCCGTTGTACTCTCTCTCAGAGTCTTTATTGTTGAACGATGTCCGTTTGTTGAGTCATTCGGTCAATTTTTATTCATGTGGGGGATTGTTGGAAAAAATGATTTTTGGGGACTTTAATTTAATATTAAAGTGTGGTGACTTTAATTAAATATTAAAGTGGGTCCTAACCATTTTTTGTGTTGGGTCCAAGTGAGCCAAAAACCATTGGGTTTTGAATAAGAAATTGCCAAGAAATTGCTTCATGATGTTAGATTCATGAATAGGATTTTAAAGAGTATTTAAATCTTTTTCTTGGCTAAAGGGTGTGAATCCTTTGGGCATCCATACTTTTCATTTTGTGGAAAGGGGCTATGGATGCTTGGTGTTTTAATGACTAGCCTTAAAGGCTGGAGGCTCTTCCTCTCTCCCCTATACATGTATAAATTGAGACCCTCCTGTCAAGTTTCAATATAGAAATTTTTGCTTCCATTTTACAAGTCAGTTTGCAGAAGTTCCTATTGTGAGAGAGTGCTGCCATTGTTTTGTTCGCTAAGCTAGACAGATAGTGCTTCTGCCGTAGCTGGTTTTGACCGTCGTATCCTGGGAGACAGACGCCGGGATTCCTCAAGCACTCGACCCGTGAGGCGGCGAAATCTGTTTTAAGGAAACTGCTTCCGTGCAGGCTTCGGTTTCGTCTCTTTACCCTTTTATTGTTTTGTTTATTTCTGTTGAAATTTAATTGTAATTATCAGCATATGTTCTTGGTATATAATTTGATTTCTTCATAAATCTATTTATTTAATTTCTCAATTTTAAAACAACATATTTTTCATATCTGTTGAATGTCACCAAGCTTATTGAACATATATGTGTTAAATAATTATTTGTTGAACTTATTTGTGTGAAATTCTTATCAGAGAAAGAGAAATTGAATAGATCAACCATCCATTGAACAGTTTGGGTATGAACAGATCAATTCAAAAACCATCAAAAGCACATATATACACTACAAGCATATATAACCACAAGACACATATATCTAAATCTAAAGCATATATAACCACAACAATCACATTCTTGAGAATCAATGGTTGATCAATGTGGATGCTCCTTTACTGAAGAGGATCACTTCTAGCAGTTAAATGCAAAGATTTGCAAACCCGTTTCATAAAAGAGGATCACTTCTAATAGTTGAATTCAAAGATCTGCAAAACCATTCATAGAAAAAAAGAAAAAGAAAAAAAGATCCCAAACACCAAGAAAACTAAGAGAAAGGCAAAGCCACATGAGGAGCTCCACTATCTTCATCAGCACAACTTTCAACAACCTCCAGAGATTGCCGACCAATAGAACTAGTTAATTCATTTCCAAAGCAAACTGCTACCGTCGGCCACCTACAAAGCGAAGTTCATGTGCAATTTTGGTGGAGAGAGAAAGAGGATGAAAGAAAGAGAGAGATCAGTCAGCAGAGAGAGAAAGAGGGGGGCAACGGTGATGGCAATGACATGGTGGTGGTCTAGATCTAGGGTTATGGTAGGTAGATCTAGGGTTAAGGTAAGCAGTGACGAAATCCTTGGGGTCACCGGCGATAAATCTATCATTCCCTCATTCGAACATCTCTCTCTCTTTCTCTCTCTCTCTCTCTCTCTCTCTCTGATGGTAGCTCTGGTGGAGGTGCCGAAGTGCACATATAGATTTGAGAAGATGAGTGATCAAGGTAGAAAGAAAGAAGATAAGAAAATGGGAAGACGAATGATCTAAGGCAAATCTAAGGAAGATCAGTACTCTCTGCCTCTTCATCTTCACCGGTGGTGATGCCTTGTTCCTGTGGGAGATCAGTGACGAAACCTTAACGCCTTGTTCTGTCAATATCTCTGATCAATCATCGAGAGGTGTATTTTGTGATTATGAGAAGTAGCGGCTGGGACGGCATCGTCAGAAGCCACCATTGTTGGGCGGTGCCGGATGAGTTTTTGGCAATGGTGATGGAAGAGAAAGAAGAGGAGAGAGAGAGAGAGAGAGAGAGAAATGATGAGAGTTGTGTACATATATATAATAGGGTTAGTTTTGTCATTTTGCACAACCATTTCCTCAAGGACATAATTGTTTACCGCCTAGACTTTTAGACTAAAAGAATTTAAATATGGATTTATAGACCGAATGCGCTAATCAAAATCATATATTTTTCCATGAGTTAGTAATTATTTTGCAAGAAAAACTAGAAAAACCATTGATTTGTAAATTCCCTATAAAAAAAAAAAAAAAAAACCCTTTTGATGTGGTTCACTTTCTAGTGCAACAACACCTATAAGTATTTTTTTTTTTTATGGTATATCATTTTTGTCAGACATTTGAAATAAATTTTACCATATATGTTAGGAAATTGACTCTGCCTAATCAGAATCAGTGAGATACAAAATAGAAAGAAAAAAAAATTAAAATGAATCAAAACAATCATACACACAAGAAATTCGAAAATTTACACAGTTCATCGCATAATAAGGCTACATCCACGGCCGCTGTAATTTTCACTATGCTCATAAAATAATTACAACTCTCTACAATAAAAAAATGTCCCCCCTCATCTATTTATAAGTATAGAAATTAAGGTAATGCTGAAGCAATAGAAAAGCTAAGACATTAATGTGTGCAGCAGGCATGGGTTGACCCTTGGAACCCCTGGTGTCGACCCTAAATTTCAACAACCAATTCCAGATTCATTAATAGACAAGGGTCGACCTTTCCCAAACCGGTGTTGACCCTTGAGGCCAACAACAAAAGGTTAAGTGTCGACATCGCCAAGATTGGTGTCGACTCCATAACAAGATTTCTAAGTTCTCAAACAACTTGTCAACGTAAACAAGCGTGAACGAACAATCTCAACAAGTTTAAATCGATTCGTAGTTCTCCAAAACCAAGATACAACAACTCCAAAGACTCCTAAGAAAGAAAATAAAGGAATTAAATACACTCTCCAATAGATTAAAGGATACAAGTGTTATAGTGATGTTTTTCCTAGAGGGGGCGTTGAAGAGCCTCTCTCTAACTGATTTCCGATGCCTCTCCGACGACTTTATGGTGTGTCTTTGCCGAGCTCCCAAAACACTTTCAAAGTGTAGATCTGGATATTTTTTTATGTCTAGGAAGAAGAGTTTGAGAGTTTTTGTCTCGATTTTTAAATTTTCTACACCAATAATGGTTCCCTTTTCTCTCAATCTTCCTCTCATACTGTTGTGAGTGTTCTTCCACTTCAATTATGGCTTCTGGCAGTGATCGAAATACAACGACTGCAGTAGTGGAGTTGCGCAGCGACGATAGGGACAATGTCGACGGCAACGGCAACGGTAAGTTTGATATAAATTTTGATTTTCCAAACCACATTCGTGAGAAGATTAGTAGTTTTCCTTCAATTATAGTAGTAGTTGTTGTTGTTGTTGTTGTTGATGTGTTTGTTTTTTCTTTTTTTTTTTCTTTTTTTTAACGGCTTTGTAATTTGTTATTTGTAATTTTTGTTAGGTTGTTTGTTTGGCTCTTTAAGTTCTTATTGTTTTTATTTTTATTTTAATATAATTGCTTTATATTTTTTTTTCCAAAAAAAAAATATATATAGTTAATGGTTAAATGATAATCGAGGCTAACTAGCTATTCAATTTATAGTGAGTCTAGTAGTGACCATTATTAGCATCTTCAACGAATATTGCACAAGATCATAAAATGAACAATATGTGCTAAAACTAACCATACTAGGCTTGCAATAGATGGGCCAGCCCAAGCAGTCCAAGCACTATTAATGAAATCAATGGAATCCCAATATATGATAAATGGAGATGTCTAGGCCCATCTTCTCAATCCTGAGCCTGGATTCTGAAACCTAGGCTGTGTTGGTCCATTAATTTGAGTAACGGTTTGAAAAAAAAGAAAAAGATATGTAAAATAAAATTATATTTTATTTATATTTAATTAACTTTTTATTTCTATTTTTTTTTTTTCAAATCTTTATTCAAATAGATCAACCAAACACAGTGCCAATAAGATTGGTAATTTTCTTGAGCTCTGTTCTATTGTGGCGTCAACTGTTGTTATTTGCACTTGCACATTTGATAAGCTAAATTTGAATAAAATGATTATTTTATTAAAATTTATTTTTATATTTGATTGATTTAAAAAAGGAGAATGTTAATAAGTTGATATTGAAAAGGTGAGAAAAAAATATAAAATGATTATAAAGTGTTTTAAAATTTATAAAAAAATATATTAAATTTAATAATAAATGTCTCAAAATCTATATATTTTTTGTCTTTTTCTTGTACCCTATGGACATTTGTTAACAAGACCCAATTTGACTTAATGGAATAAAATGAAATAGTTAGACCTTCCTATATGTTTGGATCATATGTAGGACTTTTAAAAGGAAAAAGAAAAAATGTAAGTAAAATATAAATGAAATATAATTGTATTTCAGTTACATTGCATTAACCTTATGTTTTTCTTTCTTTTTTCTTTTTTTAACCTTTCTAAATATGTACCTAAATTCATGATCCAAACACAGTCTAATGAAATGATATTATGCTATGTTCGGATTATGAATTTGTGTAGAAATTTTGAAAGGCAAAAAACAAAGGTTGATGAAATGTAACTATTTCATTTATATTTTATAAATAATGATTTGTCCCCCTAATTTCCTCCCCCGAATCCCCCTAATTTCAGGAGAGAGAGAGAGAGAGAAGAGAAGAGAGAGAGGGAAGAGGAGGAGTTCAGAGAGAGAGAGAGAGAGGAGAGAGAGAGAGAGAGAGAAGAGAAGAGAAGAGGGAAGAGGAGGAGTTCAGAAGAGAGAGAGAGAGAGAGAGAGAGAGAAGAGAAGAGAGGGAAGAGGAGGAGCTCGATCGTCGTCCTTTGCCCGATCGTCGTGTCCGGCAGCCCCCGCCTCTGCCCAATCGTCGTCTCCGGCAGCCCCTGCCTCTGCCTCGCCTCCGGCCCCGCCTCCGCCTCCTCCTCCCCGTGGTTATGGCCCCCTCCAGTCCTCCTCCTTCCTCCTCCTCCTCCTCCTTCCTTCTCTTCTCTTCTCCTTCTTCCTTCTTCTTCTCCCTCGTTTCTGATTGAACCAGGAAAAAAAAAAAAAAAATGCAGAAACGACGTCGTTTCTGGGATTAGGGGGGATTCGGGGGGACTTTTTTAGAGCGACGTAGCATTACCGATATTTTATTTACTTTTTTGTTTTTCTTTTTCAAATTTCTACTAAAATTTATATCCAAACACATGAACTTAAGTTCTAATTATTTCATTTCTTTCCATTAAACCAAATAAAATGAAGTGTTTTGATAGCAAATCCAGTTTTTTTAATTCAATATTCAGCTTTCAAATGAATTTTTGGATAAGTGTTTCATAACAAATCCAGTTTTTTTAATTCAATATTGAGCTTCCAAATGGATTTTTGGATTTGTCATACATGACTAGACTACTAATTAAAGGGTTTGGATCTACATTGTTGTGCTGGCTTTTGGGCCTATTTTGAAGCCCAAATAAATAATTCGAACTGTTTATCTTTTGGGGGGCTTACCAGGCAGTACCATAGAAGTAAATTAATACCAGCCAAGTCCTGTCTTATTTCCGTTTCCAATTTTACCCTTCAATATCACACCACATGCGCGAAATAAAGAAGCTGCTCACGACTCTCCCGTGAGCTCTCCCCTGTATGTTGTCTTCCTTCTATTCCTTAAATATTGTTCCTTTTGTTCTCTCATACTCACATACATACACACTCACTAATTCACATACATACACACTCACTAATTTTGTTCCAAATAAGGACAATTGAATATATAATTAGATTTTCCAAGGGTAAAATTGTCAATTTGATAAAATATAAACTAATTTGACAAAAATAAATGTCAACAAATATTTTTAAATTTTTAAAACTTATTTCTACCTACTAAAAATAAAATTATGTAAAATTGATAAATTTTTTAGACATTTATTTATTTTTTTTACCAAATTAATTTTTATTATGTGTTTGGATGATGATCATGTAAAATTAATTTAAAAAAATTAATCATGTAATTTTTATTAATTTTACATAATTTTATCATTGGTGGATAAAATAATTTTAAAAAAATTAAAAATATTTTTTTGACATTTATTTTTGTCAAATTAGTTTATATTTTATCAAATTGACGATTTTACCCTTGAAAAATCTAATAATATTTTCAATTGTCCTTATTTGGAACAAGATTCAAAATTCAGGGTCAAATGTGTCACAATTGAAAAGTCAGGGACCAAAGTGACACAAGTCTCAAACTATAAGGACTATTAGTATAATTAACCCATTAATATAACAACAATGCCAGAGATCCCCAGTGACGGGGCACCCCAGCACGGGACACCCTAGCATCACATGGCACACTGCCAGTGGCTGAAGTCCAAAAAAATAAAAAAAAAAATTCAGCCAATCAGGGGCGACCCCAAGTGACCCCCACTGGGGGTCTTAGTCATTTTTCTTAATATAAATAATACAATTTATAAACAATAATGATATATGTACCAGATGTGTTATGTGTTAAATCGTACAGTTATGTATCATTTATTTTTTTTCACCCTTTTATATCATCAGATTACATGGCATAATATTATTTATTTTCATTAATTACTTAATAATTATTTTCTACATGAAAATTTATGTAGGAGATAATATAAAATGGTGATAAAAAAAAAATTAATGTTACTATATATCATTTCTCAATTTTTAATCACAATATTCACTTTTATAAAGATTGGAAGACTTATTTTATAAAAGAACAAATATTGATTACACATTTTATGTGGCATCACCAATTAATAAAAGTTTGTAAGGGTTCGTTTGGGAAGTGAGTTAACTTTTTGGCTTTTTGATTTTTTTGACTATTTTAGCCCGGAGTTAAAAAGTCTAGTTTGGGAAAGGCTTTTAGCTTTTTTGTTTTTTTTAGCTTTTTTGTGAGAGAATAAATGTAAGGATTATGGATTCGACATAATGTTTTGTCTTATTAAGATAAAAAACTAATTTTATTTTTTGTATTAGCCAAAGAAACCCGAAACTAAACTTCCCAAACGAGCTCTAAATAGAATTAGATGAGCAACTGTTGTTTCTTACCTACCGAACCATGTCTGCTACCACAATATAAAAATTCTTAGTGGTTGGTGTACCAATCAATAAAAATTCTTATATCTACTAATTGATAGGATAAAAAACAAAGGTCCAAAATCACATTCTTATTTTCTCTGTCAATTTGTTTGAAACACTAGAACCATCACATTTTCTATTTTCCCTCAAGGTTACTGTCATTCAAACATAGCTTAAAAGTAAATGAATAAGAAATTCTACACAAAAAAAATAAAAACTTTAGAAACTTAATGAAATTTTTAGGAATTTAGTTAGAAAATTTTGTAACAAATACACAAAACACAACTAAACATGTACGACTATAGAAAATTTTCAACTATTTACATACTTTTGGAAACATTTCTTGAAACATATAATTAGAAATAAGTTTACAAAAAATATTAAACTTAGAAGTTAGAACCCAGAAAATTTAAAAACCTTTGAAATATTCGCCCACATTTTCAGTAAGTAAATATTTCTACTAAGATTCCTATTAGTTTTTATATGGGTAAATTACACCTACACCTGAGATTTGACTCGAATACATATACATTTTTTATATTTTAAAAATTAGGGCTCTATTTGGTAAGAGTTTTGAATTATAGTTTCATCCATTGATTTGAGTGTATTGTTTGTTTTGAGCTTTCAAATCATAATTCTATACATATTTCTCAAAACTCAATTTAAAACATAATCATTACTTTTCAAAACTCATAACCAAACACATAATTCAAAACTCTTTTCAAAACTCAATTCAAATCAATATTTTAATATTTAATATTTTTAATATTTTAATATTTTAATTTTGTTAAGATTTTAAATATTTTAATATTTAAATATGTTACAAATTTTTTAATTTTTTTAATTTTTTGAATATTTTTAAATATTTTAATTTCAAAATATTACGATTTTAATTTTTTTAATTTTAAAATATTTTATAAAAATAAATTCAAACTCTATTTAATAAAAATATTTTTAAATATTTTAATTTTTTTGTTATGTATTTGGTTACGATTTGAGTGTAGAGTTGTGAAAGTAGTATAGAATTTCGAGTTATGTATTTGGTTATGAGTTTTAAAAATAATTTCTTAATTGAGTTTTGTTTTATGTGTTTCGTTACGATTTGAGTGTAGAGTTGTTTTTAAATTTAAAATATTAACATTTTAAATTATTTAAATTTTTTGAATATTTAAATTATTTAAATTTTTACGATTTAAATTTTTTGAATATTTATTTTAATTTTTTACTTATTAAATTTTTTAGATTATTTAAATATTTATGATTTAAATTTTTTGAATATTTATTTTGAAAAAAATTATTTCCTTTGTAGTATTTTCATTTAAAAGATTGATTAATGTTATTTTCTGTTAATAATAAAATTTTTTAATTGAATTTTAAAAAGAGCTTGGTTATGAGTGTTAATCAGAATTTTCAATAGTGTGAAAGTAGTGTGTTTTGTTATGAGTTATAACAATTTGAATTAAGTTTTGAAAACTCTTTCCAAAACTCATAACCAAACAAATTTTCTTACTTCACATGTCAAATCAAATTTTCAAAACTCAATTCCACACTCAATTCAACACTCTATTCAAAAGCCATAACCAAACAAATTTTCTACACTCAAATCATAATTCTACAACTTACAAACTCAAAATACAACTCATACTCTCAAATCATATTTACAAAACTCTACCAAACGCAACCTAAGATTTTAGAAACCAAAATTTAGGGACAAAATTATTTTTAGGGACCAAATAATTTTGTTCCGGAAAGTGTCATTATATTTTTAGTAACAAAAATTAGATATTAGTGATGAATTATTATCCTTTTGGGACCAAATTTTGTCTAAAAAAATAAATCATTTTGAGACCAAATTATTTTGTCCCTAAAAGTCTATTTATTAGTGACATTTTCAAAATTTTGTCGCTAAATGCCTTGTTTTTTGACTTTTTAGGATGACCTTTTAGCGACTATCCTCGTGATGATGGAAATTGATCCCTAAATGTCTTTTGCAACAAAATTTTTACTTTTAAAGACCAAAATATGTGGTCTCTAAAACTCTTACATGTTGTAGTGACCCTTTTCATTTCACAACAAATAAAGCTTTTATTGTTTCCTCTAAATATCTTCCTTTTAGTCATGCACGTATATAATTATGAATAAATCTGCAACACAGAGAACAATTTTGTAGAATTTGACACAAAATGTTTATGAATGAATAAAATTTTTCATAAATAGAGTCCCATAAAAACTCACTCATTCTCATGTATTTTGCATCTAATTTTATGATTAAATTTAATATACTTGGGGATTATTACATGATTAGTTGATTGTAGTAGTCCTCAAAAGTCAGTGGCATATGACATGTTAAGTTTTGGAAGTAATACTATAATCATTATCTATTTTTATCATTATCTTAGAAATATCTATTAGTAATGAAATCTATTATACTAATATCGTGTTGACAAATAAAATGATAACTATAACCTAATATAGAAATGTGGTAAGTCTAGTATTATTCGAGTTTTTAATTAAAGGACTGTGTTAATTAGTGTACATATGAAGAAAGACAAAAGAAAATAAGGAAACTAGACCTCTGCGAGTGTACTGCAATTTGTAGGGAATGTCCATTTCTTGATCTGTTCAAAACCTGTCCTCCTACTTGCTTCTGCAGACAGCAACATACCTGTATTTTTAATTATGGTAAAACTAGATAATTATTATTATACAGATCACAAATTATGCATTTGTTACCTGATTCTTTCTTTTCCGTGGCTTCGATTGTTAGAAATGGTCTTGGAAGTTTTGCAAAAAATTTAGATTTTTCCTTAACTTTGATCTAATTTTTAGGTGGGACCCATGCGTCAAAGTTGGCGAGTCTAAGTAGTAAAGCGTTTGTAGACGCGCCCTTGGGCCTCATGCTACAGTTCGGACTCGATTTTGTTACGGTTCTTAATCTGAACCAAAGAGTCCAAATCCGGCAAACCGTTTTGAGAAAAACAGATTTTTAGAAAAGAAGTGACAAAGATGGACTGCTTTGCCAGATACAGAATCGCCACCTAAATATTTTTTTAATGGGGAAATTTAGGAAACCCTGACTCGGTGCCAAAGGCCACGTGTCCGTCATCACCAAAGTTGCCTTGGCTCGGGAACTTGGATACAATTGGGGAAGGTCAGCTATGATGCACCCCCTCTCGCCCGATCCGAAGATCGGCCTCTACTAACCATGATATCTCATTTTTGAAAACACATGCGTTCTTATTTCGATTAATTAGCTAGAATTACTATGTGATGCGCGCAGTAAAACAAGTATAGACTAGATCGCCTAATTTGGAACAAAGCATTGCATATCCGTTTGTTTAGAAAATATTTGGAATTTGCTACTCGCAAGTAGGCTAAAATGCGGATTTCAATGAATTATCCCGATTCAAGTAATCCAACCTTCAACCACAGGCATTCAGGCAGTTATATCAACTAAGCACTTAGCCACATGGTAAGCATGCTGTCATATTAACATTCACACTCATGCAAGATGCTAAAGCATAAATACTTACATCGTACTCCATGCCAAAACAATAAACTAATTAGCAAAACATGCATGACCCTAATTCATGTTAAGTGGCTAATGTATCACATACAGAATGCAACTAGAAATAGGCTCAGCTATTCTAATATGGCATGTGAGATATGACAATCGATACACGTATTCAAATTGAAATTGAAGTACGATGCAGTTAGCATGATGCGCCGAGCCCGGTGCATGCAATACTGATGGATGAATGCAAACATGCGAGGCATAAGTATGCTAATTGAGATATGCCCTAAATCTAACCATTGTAAGCGGTTAAATAAAAGGGAAGAAAGACGTGAGGTTGGAAGACATACACATATTCACGCACACTTATTACAACATTGCCCTCGCGTAGAGGGTCCGAAAGAATAATACAGTCCCAAATAAATACAGTCCGAATAAATAATACAGAACCCTAATTAATTAACAAATTAAATAGGAAAGCAGTAAATTTGGCATGCAAGCCAGGGACCGCCTCAGCTCTTATCCGGGTGATGAATAATGCATGGTCGGGTTGCCTTGCGCGGAAATCCATTGCGATGCCCCAATTAGCCTCTGTTTGCGATTGTTCTTGAAATGCGTGCCAAGCTTCGGAAAGCTGTTGATTCTTGATCTGCTACAACAGAGAGCAACAAAAGGGGCATGGCAATGTATTTCACATATGTATGCATGACTACGCTTCAGGGAGTGTAGTCCTCGATCCTCGTGCCACCAATCACGCATATCGATGCATGTTGGTCGAGAAGTCGAATTGCACGACTCAATATGAAATGAATGCACATACAAAGCAAATAAAGCCTAGAACTCTATCATGAATCATCAAGAGCTTCGGCGACCTAGAATTGAGACGCATCCCATCACTTGAAGTATGGAATACCTCTCGTTCCTCGTGCTCGGATTAACGCTGAACCCGAACAATGCAACACATAAGCATGGCAAACACGCAATATGGACTAAGTATGCAAACATGAAACTAAACCAAACATGCAACAAGCATATGAGCATAATGTGAGGCAACAACCTTGGATAATCATGGCAAAATGCAATGTGAACATGCGAGGCATGTAAAGCTAAGCAAGTATGCAACGACATACTACGTGTAACAGGCATGCGACAACATGGTAAAGTGGGCTTACACCAAAGATGGATAACTCTAAACTAGGTCCAAATTAGTAGCCAATAGATGAAAAAAGAGACACTTGAAATACGTGCACGCGTGCACGCAAACCGAGGACCGAACCTAAGGCACGAATGCCACTCTACCAAAGCATGGCAAGGCATGGAATATGGTATGCAAACATGCAAATTTCAGCACTCAAACATGATGCTAAACAGCCCCGAAACATGGAGATATGGCACCCGATGCATGAGATGAACCTCGAAATGCAAAACTAGGCACATGGAATGACTTACAGCTATACAAAGCATGCATTATTGGACTATGAAGTCTAAAGACAAAACCAAGGCAGTCCCAAAACATGGACTTTTCCAGTTTAAAGCAAGGCCAAAAAGTGCTAGCAAGATGGACTAAATTAGCATGCGAATTTGACTAGCAAACATGGTTTACATGGCAAATATATGATGCAAGTGAGAACTCATCAAACCAGCAAAAATCAGTGAATAAATCATGTGAAAATAGGCCCAAATAATCATGGAAATGCAGCCAATGCATACCAAAATGAGGGGCTCCTTTAGAAGGCCATGCAAGGAGTTATTAGGCACATACAAGATAGACAAGTGGCATGACATATACAACTCTGAAAATCAAACATGGTAGTCCTAAAACTCACAAAATTGGCCCCAAAATCAGTCAACAAAGCATGCAAGATGGGGGCCCTTTAGAAGACCAAAATGGCCATCAAGCAAGTCAAGGTGAGAGGGGGTCACCCCCTTCTGATTTGGAGGCTCAAAACCTGGTCTTAGCCACTGAAAATCCATTGGATTTCAGTGGCTAGAAGGCCAAACAAGGCATGCAACAATAGCTTAGGCATAAGGCTCAAAACAAGAGGCAACTAAGCATAAAAGCTATCATATGACCTCAAACAAAAATGGAACCTTAATCAAACATAAAAATGGTGCCGAAACAAGACTATTTTCAGTTTACAACATGCTTCAAAAATGAACACAAATAGGGCTAATCTGTCATGCAAAAATGGCCCTAAAAGTGAGAATAGAGACAAGGGGCAGTAGCTGACCCCAAACAGCAAGGAGCCCTTCAAAAAAGTTGAAGAGGGGCTCAAAATAAGGCATTTCACGGTTTACATCAAACCACGAAAATAAACACAAGTAGGCCTAAACTAGCATGCAAGAAAAGGGCCTAAAAGAGGGGTAAAGAGGCAAGTGATAGTAAATGACCTCAAACAGAGGAGAGCCCTTCAACAAAGTTGAATAAGGGCTCAAAAAAAGCCACTTTACAGTTTAAATCAAAGTTCAAAACAGTTCACAAATAAGCCTAAAATACTATGCAAAAATAGGCCTAAAAGAAAGTTAAAGAGGCAAGTGATGAAAGGAGGCCTCAAACAGAGAAAGACCCTTAATCAAACATGAAGAGGGACTCAAAATATGACTATTTTCAGTTAGGGTCGGAGCCCAAAAATTCTTTCAAGCAAGGCTTATAAATGAAACAAAGAAAGACTAGTTTAAGGGAAATAGATGCTTACCCTTGAAGAACAAGTCTTTAGCAACCTTTTGGTCCAAAAATCTGAGCTTCTAGCCTCTGAAGATCAGCCTCAAGGTGTTTGAATGAGTGATGGAAGCCTTGTGCTATGAGGTGTAGTGCAAAAATGCAAAGAAATCTAACTTCCAAGCTCTAAACACACACAATATAGAGAGAGAGAGATGGATTTTTGCCCTTTCAAAAGCTCAGAACCTGGTGTAAGGAAGAAGCCCCTTGCTTATATAGAGCAATGCAAGGCTAAAGCTTCTTGAACAAGCTTCCAAAGGCTTTGATCCCTCCATACACGTGTATGGAGGGCAGATATGAGGAATCCAGCTGGTACAAAATATCTTCCGTGAAACCTGCTCTGAGAGAGGTGCTGCCGACCATCAGTGATGGCAGGCAGTGGCTCATTGATGGTCGGCAGGGGTCTTTTGTGGCCGGCATAGGGCCGGCATTGGCCATTAATGGCCGGCACACTTCCATAGAGGCCAGAATAAAAAATCAGTCCTAGTCCCTGTTTTAAAGAAAGCCTAAATCCTTCATCTGGATGCCTTTTTAGGTCATTCTTGTATCCAAAATGAAGCCCCGGAAGTCGTCTTTCCAAATTTGGCAGCCTCACCTCAAAATTCCATGTGTGCTAAGAGATATCCCTCTTTTAGTGAAGGTTGCTCAGTTTCGGTCCAACCGGAATGATTCCCAACTTCCAACAACCATATCTCTCCCATTCGGACTCGGTTCGAGGAGATTCTTGAATGAAAATTGAAGCCCCGGAAGTAAGCTTTCCAACGGTGGTGGCCTCATAGCTGAAATCGAAGTGTTCGAATGGATAGGCCTGATTTGGCGAGGACTGCTCGTCTCTCTCTTACCGGTTCATGCCCAACTCCTTCCCCAACTGGGTTTTTTCTCTCCTCTCCTCTTTTCTTCAACTCCAAACCCCTAAACAAGGTGTTTTGAAAGATTTTTCAAAGATTTCATCTCTCCTTCATTCATTTTCACTTTGTTCTTGCTCGGTTTATTGAAAAGCGCGACATTTAACAAAATGCGAGCGTCGGAACATCGTAGGAACCTATTTTCAAAATTTTTTTGAAAGAGAGGGTTTTAAGGTCTAAAAACCATTCAAAATAGTCTTGGTCCAAAAAGGGTGTGAAGTTTGGATTTGACTCTCTCTTTGCTGAAGAAATTGAACCCTTGCACTGCACAACTTTCACAACCAAGTAAACTATCAGTAGCGCCCAAGTCTTAAGGGCGGTCAAAAATAGGGTGTCTACAGAGTTCTATGTCGCGTTGTGATTCACGTAGTATATTTGGTTGCTCAAAACCATTATCGGATGAATGAGAAATTGAAGCCAAAGTCAGCTCCATAGAAATAGAGTTTTTAGTAGAAATTCCTTAAGGTTTGAATAATGGCTTGTCCCACATTGATTTGGTGTGCATACTTTGAGTGGGTTTATAAGGCTTGAGTTTGGAACTTGGAGTAGGCCCCAAGAGGCACCCAAGTTTTGTATAGACAGAGGTTATGGGCAAAATGGGCTAAACCCATTGGATCCAAAATAAACACACGCGCGTCGTCCATCCGGTGGGCTGGGCTAGGCTGGGCTTGTGTGTGATTAGGTTGGGCTTGTCTAACCCAATATCTATCCTTTTGAGCCAAAAACATTTGAATTTTATTTTCTAAAATTAAATTCTATTTGGAATTTGAATTTCGAAAATTAATTTCAAAATTGGCTCCGGTTTTATTTTCCCTACCCGGACAGATTTGAATCTGTTCAATATAGGTTTTATCTGTTCAAAATTTGAACCCAACAGATTTGTATCTGTTTATTCAAACCGAACAGGTACCATACATGTTCATTCAAATCTGTACAGCCACAAAATCATCTATAAATAAGACATGCCCTTATTTGGATTTTTCATTCACAATTTTCGTTCTTCTCATCTGTAATAAATTTATGCATTTTGCTGCATTAAATTTCTGTGAGAAAGAGTGTAAACACTTAGTGTGTTTGTTGTGCAAACAATTTGTAGTATTGCTATTGTTTGCTGTTGATCATTTTATCTTGGGAGATAGACGTCCACAATCTGAAGGCACCGAGGAGAGGACTAATTTGTCTTAAGGACATAGTGTTAAACACTGGACTTAATCAGAAAATTTGTTCAAGAAATTAATTGGGTAAGTAATTAATTTGTTTTCTGTTTTATTATTTTTCTGTTTCAGATTTTGATTTTGTTTTTGTAACAAAATAAAAATCTGTTTTATTTTATTTTTTGGTTTGATTTTTGTAATCAAACAAACTCTCTCATTTCCTTTATTTCTTCTGTATTCCGTTTGTTATTAAGTACACAAACATAATTTATTTTTTAAATACAGTGAAGATTGTCTTATATCGATATCATAGTATTCTTGATGAGAGGCTGATTCAACTTGACGGCGGCATTTGTGATGATAATCTCTAGCCTTGTGATTTTGGAACCAATAGAAAACATTTTTGCCTTCAATCATGCCATATTGGCAAAGCTGTGCGGTAATATGATGAATTTTCTTAGCATAAGGTGTTTGAATCCCACGCTGATACAATTCTTCCAGTGCCTGGCACCATTCAATGATGAATATTTATATGTTGAAATTGCAAATAAGGTATGTAAAATGAATTTGGTGTATTGAAGCATTTTTATGGTCTATTATCACTATTATTTACTCTGCCCATAAATATATACTTGCTTTGGCTTTAAATGTCTACATGTGTCATTAGTATAATTTAATTTTCATTGAAACAAACATTCACTAATAATTATTTTTGTTTTTGGTAACACTAAAATTTTATGGACTTGGCTTGGGGGATACGGCCGCCACAAAGAACAGCTTTGGCTCTTCTACTTCAGTTGCTGACAGTGGCTCATAGCAAATTACCCAACCTCAAAATCAGATACAAGTTGATATTGATGCAGTCGTATAGGCAAACAACCATAGCATCTCGGCCTCACAAATGCCCAACTGAACACCTCATCTGTTGCTATTGAAATGGGATTGTGACCGTGAGATTTGACTTTCATTGCTCTTTGGCATTGAGTTTTTGATCTTCAACATATCAAGAGTCTCAACCTATTTTTGCACTCTTCTCACCTTCAAAAGAGATGTCAAAATTGAAAATTTAATATCTTAAATATCTATAATTTAGAACTTTTTGGACGGTTTTAAAGTTGAGGACAATTTTTGATGTTTAGAAAAATAGTTTTTGGATGGTTTGGAATGTATAGACAGTTTTTGAATTTTCGAAACTTATGAATAGTTTTTTTTTTTTTTGAAATAATATTTTGGTTGTTGGTTAATACTTATATATATATATATATATATATATATATTTGTGAAATTTATTTGTAATATTTTTTTTGGATTGTACATAACAGGTGCAATAGAACTTGCTGAATTTAAAATATATATATATATATATACATATTCTACAATGGGCAAAATAGGCCGTTGTGTTAAATATTTAATGACTAGCATTGACTGTCGTGGTTTGTCTCTTGAATTAACGGCGTGCAAAAGTAGTCGTAGAAAAATTAAACATGACGTATAAGATGCGCTATTGAAAGTTTTTAAAGTGAATGATTTTCCATGACTGGTCATAATACGACTTTACCTTGCGCGTCGTAGAATCGTATCCACGACGTGCATTTGGTGCCGTAAAAATCATTTTTTGTTGTAGTGTATTTTTATTAAATTATTATTATTTTTTAATAACACAACTAATTATTTAATAATCCTAGAGTATCACGTGACATTATATATTAGTTTTTTTTATAAAAAAAAATTAATAATCTTACGAAAATTTTTATGAATATAACATTTTAACTTATTTTTATTAAGTAATTAAAAGACAAATAATGACTTACTTAAACCAACTATGTCTAGCCTAATTGGCTACCATTATTCTCTTAACGGCTTAAGCTCAAGGGGAAAGTCATGTGTTCAACTCTCCTTAAGAGGACTTGATTTACGAGGAGGCTAACTTTCATTGGTACTAATTTAACAATTAGCAATTGACTTTTGTTGGTCAAATTAAAAAGAAAATTACAAAAAACACTTACGCTGTGTGTAGTTTATGGATTAGGAATTTGAAAACAAAAAAATAGGTAAAATGTAAATAAAATATAATTGTATCACAATTTCTCATTCACAAAAAATAGGTAAAATAGATTAGGAATATAATATTGTCAAAACAAACCGGACCTATCAATCTATTATAAAATTCATATGATTAATTAGAGTAATTAATTCTCATATGAAATTTTCTAGTAATTTTCCCCAATTTTTTTAACTTTATACCAGCACCCTTGTGTGGCCATATTTATTATTATTATTTTTATCAGTGAATAAATTAACTTTATTATTGAAGAGTCATACAACTGGGATTGCAGTAAACTTAAACATCATGGGTAGGGGTGTAAATCTGGCTGGGCCCGGCCCGGCTCATGTCGGGCCTCACGGGCTCCTACCAAAATTCAGGTTGGGCCGGTTTACAGGCCAAAAAATTAAGTCCAGGCCCAAGTCCATGGGTATTCGGGCCTTGGGTAGGCCGGCCCAATAAGTTTGGGCCTGGCCTGACTATTTTTTTAAATTTTTTCTACTAAAATTTTATTATTTTTCATTAAAAAAATACACTGAGCCTTGGTGCGGGCAAGGCCCAAGTGGGCCTTAAGCAGGCCGATGGGCTGGGTCACAGGCTGCGCCAAGCCGGCCGGGCCAGGCTTCAAAACGATGACTTAGGCCCTAACCCAAAGGCTTGGGCTGGGCTCGGGCCTAGGCCCAAGCGAACCTAAACAGATAGGGCCATTCCGAATCACGGACGAATTTCGGACCGTCCACGGACTGTGGGTCATTTTTACACTCCTAATCATGTGTCAAACAATTGGACAACAAGTAGATGAAGGACACTAGAGTCAAATAAAAAATAGAAAGTCAACAAAATTGCACACTCCAGGTGGTTGGACACAAAGCTATATTTATTTATTTATTTATTTACACAGGTAAAAAAGATTTACTATTAGGTGTCAAAACAAACCAGACATATCAATCTATTATAAATATTATGGGAGTGTAAAAAATAAAAAATATCTAGAAATTTGACACCAATATTAGGTGTAAATATTGGATATAATGGTAATTTGAGTATTATATTGGAATGACGGAAACGTGGTCCAAAAATTAGATTCAACCTTCTTAAGATGACGTCCCCCAATGAGAAAAGTAGAAAATGTCCAACAAATCATACCAAAATTCAAAATAAGAACTTATGGTAATATTGTCAAAACAAATAGCACCTATTAATCCATTATAAAATCCATGTGACTAATTGGAGTAATTAATTCTCATATGAAATTTTCTAATAATTTTCCCTAATTTTTTTAACTTTATACCAGCACCCTTGTGTGGCCATATTTATTATTATTATTTTTTTATCAATGAATAAATTAACTTTATTAATGAAGAGTCATACAATTGGGATTAAAGTAAACTTGCGCCTTGTTTGAAAATATGCTATTTTAGTAATTTTTTAATTTTTTAGTTACAATATGAGGTAAAAAAATTAGTATGTTTGAAATGATTTTTTGATTTTTTATGAAAAGATGTGTAAAAAATAGAGAGAAAAGAGAATCAATAACTCTTTAGTATAAATTATTGACCTTTTAATTTTTTTAATGACTCTTTAACTTTTAAACTAAAATATTAAGTTGCCAAATGGACCGTGTTGTGTCAAACAATTGGACAACAAGTAGATGATGAGCAACACTAGAAGAGTCCAACAATTGGGTTAGAGGTGTTGTGTTGGGATAAAAAAATAAAAAACTAGAAAGTCAATAAAATTGCACACACTCAGTGGTTGGATACATATCTTTATATGTTTATTTATTTATACAAGTGTTGGCTATATATTATGTACAGGTCAATCGCAACTCAACACGTGGCACGTAAAAGGGTAATGTGGAGATTTAGGATAAGTCTCCAATCAAAGACGGACACGTGGCAACTTATATTGGTAGTAATGGATTTGCATAGCATTAGAACAGTTGAAAGGCATAAGATGACGTGTCTTAACGGTTACTTTCAATTTAAATTCAAATCCAGGAGGAAACCTAACTGCAAGAATGGTGTAGTCGGGTTAATATTGAGAGAACATGATCAGCGATTGTGGGAATACATTTCGACGGTTGAAAGTCCACTTCGACGGTTGTCATGGAAAAGTATAAATAGAAGAGAAAGCCTCAGAATGAAGAACCCAAACTCAGATCCAGAAACCAGTCGTTTACTTCATATTTTTTCTTTCCAGTTATACATTTCTAGTTCCTTACATTTTCAGCACTTCAATTCTTGTATTGCACTTCGGTTTCTAGGAGTAGTTTCAAGTAATTGAGGGGTGTGTACCGTTTGAACCGACCGGGCGATCGGGCTGGTGCCGTTCGGTCAGCTCTGAGGGGTCGGTCGGTATAGTGGGGTGTTTGGTTATTATACTGGGTGTTTTTGGTGTCTGAGTCTTTTCGTTTTTTTCGGGGGGTCGGGTTTTTTGCTGTAGGGTCTTGGCAAGCGGCTAGGGAATCTTCTGCGTTCATGTATTTTTGGGCTTTGAAGAGTAAGGCTGCCATGAAGGTGGAGGGGTTCTTAGAGAGGGAGAAGAAGAAGTCAGACGACCGTAGTCCGGCCATGAAAGCTGTAAGGATGACCTTATCATCGTTTTTCCGCCACCTACAAGGCTTCGGTGTTGAAGCGGGTAATGAAACTGCGCAGGGACTCTCCCTCGGTCTGGTGGATGTTGAGGAGTTTGGTTGCCGAACGACGTTGGCGCTGGGCTCCAATAAAATGGCTGAGGAAGGAGTCGCTGAGATGCTGGAAAGTGGAGACGGAGTCTGCTGGTAACTAGCTAAACCACAGCCGAGCTAACCCCTTCAGCGTCATAGGGAAAACTCGACACATGATCTCGTCAGGGAATGCATGGAGGATCATGAGGGTTCTGTAGGTCTCCAGATGGTCGACTAGGTCCGTCGTATCGTCAAAAGAGTCGATGGTGGGCATTTTGAACTTGGGGGGTAGAGGTTTGTCCCGGATGGAGGCAACAAATAGTGAGTTTGTTGTGGTGGAGGGTTTGTGCTGGATGTTCTGCATGACCCTTTGGAGTTGGAGCTTCATGGCTCGGAGTTCTACATCCCAGAGAGGGATGTTATCACCACCGGAAGGCAGCGGGGGTTGGACGCTACTAGCTTCCCCCTCAGTGGTTAGTGCTAAGACCGATGGATGCGGGGGTCGGGGTGGTGGATTTATATTAGGAGGAGGAGGTTGCAAGCCTTCCAAGTTGGGTGGATAGGGCTGCGGGATAGTATGGCTCGGGGCTCGTTCTTGGTTGGGCGGGATATCTGGAGGTGGTGGAGGAGGCATAGGAAGGTTTTTTGGAGTAGAGCATTTATCAGGGCTTGGTTTTGCTCGGCCATGCAGTTGATGTTGTTGGTAAGCTCGATGAAATACTGTGGTGGGTTGTTTGGATTGGGGGGGTCAGCTTGGTGGTCGGCAGTATTTTGGTGAAAAGCCATGGATCTAGTCGTGACCATACACTTTGATGGGTAGCAGGAAAGGGTTATTGGAACAGGGTCTCCGGCGACAATAAGCACTACTGGCGCGCGGAGCAAAGCGTTCCCACAGATGGCACCAACTGATGATGCAGTTAAGATATAATGGGTTCCAGATGGAACGGGTCGGACTGGTCCACGCTTCTCCAACCGGTATCTGAATGGTCAAGCCTACCAATGTACCTGCATACGAGTTCAACGGGGAACGGAGAGTCCCCCAGCGAACCTTCCAACGAGCAAGTTAGAAGAGGAAGTGGGATGTAGGGATATGAATTAGAGATAGAAAAGCTTAACCTTCTTCTTGTCTTCAACGTCTGCTTATATCCTTTGGTAATCATTTCGTTGTCCCTTTCTGCCACGACCCAAACCCGCCCCTATGGGTTTAGCACCGTAACCGGCCAGTAATCCGAGATTACCGAAGGCCTGCTTAACAGTAATACAGTAGTACAGAGTACAGGGGCATGGCGGAAGCCAGAACAGTAAATAAACAATGTCCAATGAGTTGTGACAGTCTGTATGCAAAAAGATTTTTCATACATATAAACATTCAGTACAGAACAGTATGCACAATATTTACAATCATTCAGTACAGGGACTTAATCCCTATTAAACAGTACAGTATAGTGCTATCAGTCTATACAATAGACAAAACAGTTATAGAGGAAGACGGGGAAATAAAACACCCTAGCCCCTAAGCCATAGCTTGATAGGCTCGGAACCTCGCAGTGAGGCACAGTGGTTGGCTTGACAAAACTGGAGTTTACCCCAACGCTTCTAGCAACGGTCCGGTGCCTGTACACCTACATATATATATCAGCAGTGAGCTAAAGCTCAGTGAATAACACAATGCGTAAAGGGGTTAAGAAAGAATGTCCTTTCAGTATTGAAAACAGTCATTTCAGTCATTTATCAGTCAATCAGTTTGTGGCTCATATTTCAGGCCATAACAATCATTCAGTTAAAACAGTGATATGTGGTACATCCATTAGCATAACAGTACAGTAAACAGTAGGTCTTAAAAGACCGGGTCTCAAGAGACCAAACAGTAAATGATGGCCATCAGTAACAGTAACAGTAACAGTAACGGTACCATTTCAGAAAACAGTACAGTACTTATGGATTCAAGAGGTGTCTCGCACAGATTCTAGAGGTGGCTCACTCTGTAGCACTTAGCTCCGTGCAGCACGTTGTTCCATATCAGAAATACAGAATGGCCATCACAACAGTAAACAGTAGTGGTTCCAAACTTGGGAACCGACAGAGATCTCTCTGTCACAGTAACAGTAAACAGTAGGTGCCAAGGATGCCACAATACAGATCATAATACAGTTCAATTCAGTAAACAGTTCAGTTCAATAAACAGTTCAGTTCAATAAACAGTTCAATTCAGTAAACAGTTCAGTTCAATAAACAGTTCAGTTCAATAAACAGTTCAATTCAATAAACAGTTCAATTCAGTAAACAGTTCAGTAGATAATCATTTTTGAACATATCTTTACACAGTCGTTACTCACAGAATTCTGGGCTACAGTAGGCTAGAGCGTCTCCTCGGTAAGCCAACCCTATACAGTTAACAGATTGAACACACACTAAGCTACACAGTTGGGAAAGATAATAACTTAATCCCTAATTTGCCTCGGTGTGTTCTACATCTAAATCCTCATTAAAATGTCTTAAACTAGGCCTAAGAATGCCTAGGGTGGGATGAGGATGCAAAGATGCATTCAGAAAGCAGTTTCAGAATTTTCAGAAAAACAGTTCCCCGCTCGAGCGTAGGTTTCCCCGCTCGAGCGGACATGCAACAAAGGTCCCGCTCGAGCGTAAATCCCCCGCTCGAGCGTGTGACACAAGCCTCCGCTCGAGCGTACAATACCCCGCTCGAGCGGACTGTAAAGCAGTGAGAGATGCTGGGAGCTCGATTTCCCCGCTCGAGCGGCACTTTCTCCGCTCGAGCGGACGACCAAAATCTGGAAATTCCAGATTTGAGTCCCAAGCTCAAAATCAAGTTCCAATGTACCAAATTCGATCCTTTTGGGCTAATTTTCTGGAAAACACTTTAAAACTCAATGTATAACATGTTTCAAAGATCAATTTGAGAAATCAAAGCCCAAAGGTAGTTCCATTGAACACATTTTCAAACAACATTTCATGTACAAGATGAACATGGTACATGCATGACTTTAAATCAATTCAAAGCTTCAATACATGCTCTAATGAGCCAATTCTTTACAAAACAAGATGAAATCATGGACTTAAACATAAATATGAGCATGCATGTAACATTTGCCATGAAAACAACTTTAAATTCCTCAATACAAGCATGCATGCAAGAGATGAGTTTCAACTCAACACTATTGAACCAATTCATGCCTTAGATCACTAAAGACCCATGAATCATGCAAGAATAAACTCAAATGCACAATAAAGAAGGTCAATGATCTACCTTAGGTCTTCAATTAAGAGTCTAGGAGTTCAATGTTGTTATCACTCTTCAATTCTTCCAAGATTCAAGCCAACTCTCATGTGAAATCAATCTTCTTGTTTTCTCTCTCTCTAAGTCGGTTTTGAGCTCTCAAAATGAGCTAATGAAAAGTCTTGTTGAATGCTTAATAAGGCTCAAAAAATGTTATAATAAAAGGGTCCACTAGTATGGCAATTCCGTAAATAACGCAACTCTTTGATTTAGTTTATTTTAATCTAATTTAATCATACCAAATCGATTTTCAATTAAATATACCATAAAATCACATAAATTATGATGATTACAGAACATAATCAATTTCAGATTTGGCCACTGATAAGGCCTTCAATTTGCAGTTTAATGCATAAGACGAGAACAGATAATTTGGCAGTCAAACAGATAGATTATGCATTTAAACAGTTACAGTCAATCAATCAGTCTCAGTTCTCAGTCAGTCAGTTCAGTATCTCAATCAATTCAATTATCGATCATAATCGGTCTCGGTTTAGCAGTAATCAGTAAATAATCAGTAAACAGTGAGGAGGGTTGTTACAGTCTCCCCTCCTTATAAAGAGTTTGGTCCTCCAAACTCGAAGTAACATATGACAACAGAGATGTTACCTAACATAAAGGTAACTTTCACTCTAACAGGAGCATAATCATATTCATAAACAGGTTCATGGCCCAATCTCAATCTTAGCAATGCACAGAAACAGAATCAGAAATCACGTATAAGGATTGGGGCTCACGTCATAACAGAATCTTATGCACATTCAATTTTCAGTCAAGGACAGATTCAGATATATGTTCATTTTCATATTCTTGTCCAGAGCATACATAGATGCCGCAATTCTTGCTTAGATATACATGGTGCATTCATTAGCGCTACTAGAGCAGGTACAGAACAGATACAGATACAGTGCAGAATAGATACAGTGTAGGACAGATACAGTCACATGAGGGTCACAAATGACCAGTTCCATAAAGGAATCTCAAATCCGGGTAACAGAACAGAACAGAACAGTACAGAAGCTGAGCCCCCATGACGAGGCCTCCGGTACGGGTAACAGAGTGCAGACAGATATAAGTTCCATAAGGAACCTCCGATACCGGGCAGCTAACATATATCACATAATATTAAGAGTCACGAATACATATCAGAGGTTGAACACTCAATCAGTATACAGCATATAGCATTTCAGAAAACAAAACTTATTTCGTGACACAGAATCATGGATACAGTTGCGCACAAAATTTTTGTATTATTGTGCACGTTTCTTATATCAAGTGCTTATCGGGGTTATAGATTTGCACTGGTCTCAGTTTTCATAAGTAATTTCCCCCGTTAAATTACAGAGTTTCGATTCGTCCTCTTCCGAGTTGTTCACCCGGTCTTAGCTCAATTTGGTTTTCAATTCGGTAATCCATCACAGTCAGTCCAGTTCCTTCGGGAGTTATCGGGAATATAAAGCGAATTGTACATTACTCCCATAGCAGTAGGCAGAATTCTGAAGTAAGTATTCATTTACTATTCATCAGTTCCAGTTCTCACAGATTCAGTCATAGCACATGTCAATACGACAGCAGTCATACAGATTACATATACTTCCAGGCAGTCAGAGTTTATGATCAAAACCGGTCTGCGGTCAACAGATCCCATCAGTCCTGAAGTACAGTAATCACCAAAACAGTCATTTCCCAGTCAAACAAGTTCATGGTCATAACAGTAATACCGGGTAAGTCATCACATGCCACATTCCCAGTTTTCCCACATTGTAAGCAATCTGATAATAGCTTTCTCATTAAGGTTTCCCTCAGGTCAATTCGATGAAAGTTCGACCAGGTCATGTCAGATGCAAGTTCTGTCAAATCATTACCAGTAAAAAGTTCAAGGCACAAGCATCTAACAGAATTTCTATCAGTTACACAAAGGGTTTCATCAACCCACCGTTCTATCAGATTAGATCGGATAACAGTTCCATTCCTATCATTTCCAGATGAGGTACATTAGTTCGGACTCCATTCGTTTAGGTACATAATCGGTAGTTTCACAATTTGTCACCCGACATCAGAGTCTTATAGCATTACAATTCATATCAAAGCAGTACAGGTCATATACAACGTGTTCCTCCCAATAAGTTTACAGGCAGTGCACAGGCATGCAGTTATTCACATTGAGAGGTAAGCATCACAGTCAATATAGCAATTTCCAAATAATTCCTTCATATAAGCATATGGTATACAGTAATACATCACCCAAGGTTCTGGTGACACATAATAGTGAGTTGCCCTACGAGGGTTCCAGATCGGTCATACAGTCACTAAAGCATAGGCTCGCAGGTTCAATCAAACAGTCATGTCAATTTCTCACAATCACAATTCACAGTCTAGAGTTTATCATTTGGGGTCTTTATTCAGTCATGCAATTCCAGAGTCATAGTCCCAACGGTTAAGTTATCAACAAGTTATATACTAATCGGTCCGAGCAAAGGTACAGTCATATATGTGCACATTCAGAGTCTACTAATATTCCCAATACGGATTCACAAGTTCAATGTACAATACAAAATAGTTTTCCCCAGATAGGATAGTTAAGGTAACCAGTCATACGTCTATTCAGTCTAATAACATCCTTAAGCAAAGGTAAGCAGAGATGTACATAAGTCTAAACAGTTTCCATAGCACAGGTAAATGTTAACATAAGGTTTTACAGTGTCGCACATATAGTCCGCATCAACGGTAGATTTTCATTATTCACAGTCCATTCCTCTCAGTCTTAACAATATTACAAGCATGGGAACATATATACAGGTGTGAGTTCAATATCAGTTTCATGTAGGCATTCGTTCACAAATTCATAAGCAGAAGTTCATCTTTACAAACCAATATGGGTTCTTAGTTTCAGCAGTCTCACACACAAACAGTTCGCGTGTATAATTCGAGTTCAAGGGTCCGTTCATTCAATAATGTCCGTCAATACGTAACAGTTCAGTACAAATCATAGTCGTACAAATTTCTCGAATTACAGTCAATCATAAGGTATTCCCATGTTCAACAGTTCTAGTACAGTTCAAAAAGTCATACCTAACAGTTCACATTCAGTCATTGCAATACGATACAAGGACCTAACTCAGCAAGTTCTCGCTGTTCACAGGTCCTAGCAGTGCTCATAGTGTATGGTTCATAACTCCAGTAATTCAATTGGTTCAGTCAATATGTTCTCAGTCTATACCAAATTACGGAATATACGATTCCCACACAAACGTTCGTACAAGCAGTTTCATCTATTTAAGGTAATACCTGCGTCAGTCATTTCAGTGTTCCGAGTATTCTCCGGAACTAGGGTCTAGAGTTAGACTCATTCATGTTCAGTTGAGTTCGTGGCAAGATTTAGGCAAATGTCCTTCCTGACCACGTCTAAACAAGTTTCGGATAGGTGGCGGCAACGCCCCAGTGGTATTTCCCACATACAGTACAGATAGGTATGTCATTGTTCACATTGCTTCTTTGACCTTCATTGGTCAAAGCTATTGCCCGAGATTTTCCATTCACGGAGGTCATTTTCACTTTCTGTTACTTCTGTTTCGTTCTTTCTAATTCAGTTGGCGATGTTGATTTGGATATTTCAATGCTGCTACGTTATCTCAGACATTATACTCTATCCAGGACATCTACACACTTTGACGGTCGTAAAACGTCGATTCAGTCAATCATATCTAGGTCACACCCACCTTCAGTTCTTTTCTAGTCTTTGTAGTCAGTATCTATCGTGTGGGGTGCCTATCGAACTAGCTGGGTAAATTTACCTCATATTCGAGCACAGTCTTATCACCTTCAAGTTGTTCAAACTCAGGTACTTTCTTATCTCGGATGCATTGGGGAAAGCATTTTTCGAAGAAAACTTCACACATTTTCTCAGTTTCTAAACCCAAGTCTCAGTTTTCAGTGGTTCAGTACCTCCCAGAAGTTCCGGTGGTTTCAGTTTATTTGGGTTTCTGTATCAGTGTCATCAGTTCATATTCAGTTGATTCAGGCACGGTCACATGACCCTTTTACTTTCCCACATTCATTTTCTTATAGATTTCCACAGTCAGTAGTAACATTAACATTACATTATTCCATTCAACTTCTTTAAGTATGCATATAGGTTTCGTTTCATTTCACATAGGCAGTACAGTACTCATAAGCATAGACAGTTACATACTTAAACACATTAATCACAATAGCATATAATTTTCATATCATAACCACACACACTTTTTATGCTCATGCAATGCCCTAACTTCTTTTCTAGGACATCCTATAGCTCATTTGGACACGTGTGTGCGGTATAACTCGTGGTAAGTATCGCTCTGATACCACTCTGTCACGACCCAAACCCGCCCCTATGGGTTTAGCACCGTAACCGGCCAGTAATCCGAGATTACCGAAGGCCTGCTTAACAGTAATACAGTAGTACAGAGTACAGGGGCATGGCGGAAGCCAGAACAGTAAATAAACAATGTCCAATGAGCTGTGACAGTCTGTATGCAAAAAGATTTTTCATACATATAGACATTCAGTAACATATGCACAATATTTACAAATTACAGGGACTTAATCCCTATTAACAGTACAGTACAGTGCTATCAGTCTATACAGACAAAACAGTTACAGAGAAGACGGGGAAATAAAACACCCCTAAGCCCCTAAGCCATAGCTTGATAGGCTCGGAACCTCGCAGTGAGGCACATGGTTGGCTTGACAAAACTGGAGTTTACCCGACGCTTCTAGCAACGGTCCGGTGCCTGTACACCTACATATATATATGAGCAGTGAGCTAAAGCCCAGTGAATAACACAATGCGTAAAGGGGTTAAGAAAGAATGTCCTTTCAGTATTGAAAACAGTCATTTCAGTCAGTTTATCAGTCAATCAGTTTGTGGCTCATATTTCAGGCCATAACATCATTCAGTTAAAACAGTGATATGTGGTACATCCATTAGCATAACAGTACAGTAAACAGTAGGTCTTAAAAGACCGGGTCAAGAGACCAAACAGTGAATGATGGCCATCAGTAACAGTAACAGTAACAGTAACGGTACCATTTCAGAAAACAGTACAGTACTTATGGATTCAAGAGGTGTCTCGCACAGACTCTAGAGGTGGCTCACTCTGTAGCACTTAGCTCCGTGCAGCACGTTGTTCCATATCAGAAATACAAAATGGCCATCACAATAGTAAACAGCAGTGGTTCCAAACTTGGGAACCGACAGAGATCTCTCTGTCACAGTAACAGTAAACAGTAGGTGCCAAGGATGCCACAATACAGATCAGAATACAGTTCAATTCAGTAAACAGTTCAGTTCAATAAACAGTTCAGTTCAATAAACAGTTCAATTCAGTAAACAGTTCAGTTCAATAAACAGTTCAGTTCAATAAACAATTCAATTCAATAAACAATAAACAGTTCAGTAGATAATCATTTTTGAACATATCTTTACACAGTCGTTACTCACAGAATTCTGGGCTACAGTAGGCTAGAGCGTCTCCTCGGTAAGCCAACCCTACACAGTTAACAGATTGAACACACACTAAGCTACACAGTTGGGAAAGATAATAACTTAATCCCTAATTTGCCTCGGTGTGTTCTACATCTAAATCCTCATTAAAATGTCTTAAACTAGGCCTAAGAATGCCTAGGGTGGGATGAGGATGCAAAGATGCATTCAGAAAGCAGTTTCAGAATTTTCAGAAAAACAGTTCCCCGCTCGAGCGTAGGTTTCCCCGCTCGAGCGAACATGCAACAAAGGTCCCAGCTCGAGCGTAAAATCCCCCGCTCGAGCATGTGACACAAGCCTCCGCTCGAGCGTACAATACCCCGCTCGAGCGGACTGTAAAGCAGTGAGAGATGCTGGGAGCTCGATTTCCCCGCTCGAGCGGACGACCAAAATCTGGAAATTCCAGATTTGAGTCCCAAGCTCAAAATCAAGTTCCAATGTACCAAATTCGATCCTTTTGGGCTAATTTTCTGGAAAACACTTTAAAACTCAATGTATAACATGTTTCAAAGATCAATTTGAGAAATCAAAGCCCAAAGGTAGTTCCATTGAACACATTTCAAACAACATTTCATGTACAAGATGAACATGGTACATGCATGACTTTAAATCAATTCAAAGCTTCAATACATGCTCTAATGAGCCAATTCTTTACAAAACAAGATGAAATCATGGACTTAAACATAAATATGAGCATGCATGTAACATTTGCCATGAAAACAACTTTAAATTCCTCAATACAAGCATGCATGCAAGAGATGAGTTTCAACTCAACACTATTGAACCAATTCATGCCTTAGATCACTAAAGACCCATGAATCATGCAAGAATAAACTCAAATGCACAATAAAGAAGGTCAATGATCTACCTTAGGTCTTCAATTAAGAGTCTAGGAGTTCAATGTTGTTATCACTCTTCAATTCTTCCAAGATTCAAGCCAACTCTCATGTGAAATCAATTCTTGTTTCTCTCTCTCTAAGTCGGTTTTGAGCTCTCAAAATGAGCTAATGAAAAGTCTTGTTGAATGCTTAATAAGGCTCAAAAAATGTTATAATAAAAGGGTCCACTAGTATGGCAATTCCGTAAATAACGCAACTTTTGATTTAGTTTATTTTAATCTAATTTAATCATACCAAATCGATTTTCAATTAAATATACCATAAAATCACATAAATTATGATGATTAAAACATTAATCAATTTCAGATTTGGCCACTGATAAGGCCTTCAATTTGTGGTTTAATGCATAAGACGAGAACAGATAATTTGGCAGTCAAACAGATAGATTATGCATTTAAACAGTTACAGTCAATCAATCAGTCTCAGTTCTCAGTCAGTCAGTTCAGTATCTCAATCAATTCAATTATCGATCATAATCGGTCTCGGTTTAGCAGTAATCAGTAAATAATCAGTAAACAGTGAGGAGGGTTGTTACACTTTCCGGCCTGTCACCTTGGCCAAAGGTCTATGCTGTAGCTTACCTTGTTCAGGGTGAGGGCGTGCTGTCCCGACGGAGGGGTGTTGTCGTAATAAATGCTGTGAGGGGCTGCATTAATGGCGATGTGCAGTGGCAATAACTTTGCAGATCTTTGTCTGCTGATGTGGCTTGCCCTTTATCTGCCACTTGTCTAAATATCATTAGTCCTTCATGTCATGTTGACTTCCAGCTGTGCTGGGTCTTATTAGTTGGGTTATGTACTGGCCCTAAGTGGTAGGCTTGGGTTGTTCATAGTGGGTTATGGCTTTTATGGGCTTACCCACGCCAACATTAATTGAAATAATTGATACTATTAATAATTTTAGTATTAATGATGCTAATTAAGCCATTAATTTTATACTAATTGATACTATTAATGAAATGATAATTTTTGTAATACTAATTATATTAACTTTATTAATGAAATAATTTTTTAAAATTACAACTGAAACTATTAATGAAATATCACTAAAAAAAATGCTATAAATTGAAAAAAATGAATGGATTTGTCAAATGAATAAATGAATAACTACTAAAAATGAAAAATGAATTACTAAAATGAAAAATGAAATATTACTACAAATAATTAAAATGAATAATAATAATAATAATAATAATAATAATAATAATAATAATTATATTATATATTATTATTATTATTATTATTGATGGACAAATTGATACTAATTTTAATAATAGATGAACAAATTAATAATAATAATAATAATAATTAATAATTAATACTAATTTTAATAATTGATGAGCAATTGGTAATTTTTATAGGGGAAAGCACCAATAAATCCTAAATTTGGGAATGTTAACCCATTTAGTCCCGAAAGTTTTTTGTTAGACTAATAGGTCCTATTTCCCAAGAAGCTTACTATAGGTCTTTTTATGATTTCTCTTCTTTTCGAACGTCAAACATTATTCATCAAATATAAAACATTATTCATCAAACATCAGATTTATGAGTAACATCATTGAAACAACATCAAACATCATCATCAAAACAACATCGAACATCACAACATCATCATCAAAACAACATCAAAATAACGATTAAATTTTTTTTAAAATAACGATTAAAAATCAAAATAACGATTAAAATAACATCAAACATCAAAATAATGATTAAACAATTTTTTCTGATCAACATCATCATAACAAATTTTTTTAATCAAACATCATCATAAATTTTTTTTTGATCAAACATCATCATAACATCAAAAACATCTTTAAGCCAGTCAATTTGATCGAAATCAGAGACACAACAATGTAACTGATTGTCGAAATCAAAACATGTATCAATGTGATTAGTAGTTTCTTCCAAATCGATACAATCCATGAAACCAATTCCATTAAGCTCGAGGTTTTGCCTCTGTAAATTAGGGTTGAGGAGTAGATTGTGATGGAGATTCTGAAAGAGAAACGAAGATGAAGGAAATTACGAAGGGGATTTCGATAGCGATGAGAGCTCTGGTGTCTTTGGGATCTAATATGGAGGATGTTGGATAATGGCGGAACAGAAACCCTAGTGCAGGGTCTCGGGATCAGGAGAAGGGTCGATGATGGACGACTACGAATTGTTGATTTCGACTACCGATGCAGAGCTCTTGAAGCGGTCATGGCGGAACGAGAAAGCTGCTCCCGAGATTCTTCAGTTCGAGCTCTCTCTGGTTCAGAGATCCACAGAACAGATCCAATTGATGGTTATTTATTCATGATTTTGTTTTCTGCTTTTTTTCTTTAGATGTTATTGAGAATCGAATTCTATGGAGAGAACATAGTTGATCTGCACTGGAATACAATACTGAACACTTAGATCATAGGCAACAAGAGCAAAAGTTGAACTCGTTTTTCATGAATAATGTTTGATGATTTATTGATGTTCACAATGTTTGATGAATGATGTTTGGAGAATAATGTTGAAGAAAAGGACTAATTGGTTTAAGAAAAAACACTCGGGACTAGATGGAGTAACATTTCCCAATATGGGATTTATGGGTAATTTTTTCATTATACCAAAATAACGATTAATAATAATAATAATAATAATAAAGAAAAGAAATACAGAGAAAGAAGAGAAGAAAAAAAATTAATAATTTTGATAATGAATATATGAAAGATAATATGTAATGAAATCACAACATTAATATAAATTAAAACGTGAATATTAATTTTAATGAATTAATAAATTAAAAAAAAAGAAAAAGAAAATAGGGTGATTGACCTATAAATCCCAAAAGTGAACTTGTGAATCAAACAGTCCTAAATTTATTTCAATGAACAAGGAAGTCCCATTGAAAAGGGTTGACTCATTTACCCATGTATCTTGCTATTGTTTGTAACAATATTGTTGTTACCTAAAATGTAGTTCCTCCATTCCAGCCACGTTAGTAAAAAGCGCACAATAGAGTTTTTAATTTTTTCCCAAACGTGGTATATGATACTCTAATGTGGCGAGTATGATGTGACGCTATAAAAAATTTCTTAGTGTATTTTTTTTTTCAAATGTGACAACGTAACGGGTATGATGTGACACTCTAAAAAAAATTAAAAACTCTTTAGTGTACTTTTTTCAAATGTGACAACATGGCGGGTATGATGTAACATTTCAAAAAAATAATAAAAACTCCTTAGTGTACTTTTCTCAAACGTGACAACATGAAGGGTATGATGTAACACTCTAAAAAAAATTAGAAACTCCTTAGTGTACTTTTTCCAAACGTGATAATGTGGCTGGTATGATGTGATACTTCAAAAAAAAAATTCCTTTGTGTATTTTTCCTAAACGTGACAACGTGACGAGTATAATATGACAATTCAAAAAAAATAAAAACTCCTTAGTGTACTTTTTCTAAACGTGACAACTTGACTGGTATGATGTGACACTTCAAAAAAAATAAAAGTTCTTTAGTGTACTTTTTCAAACGTGGCATATGACATTTCAACATGACGGATATGATGTGACATTAAAAAAAATTAAAAACTCTTTAGTGTATTTTTTTTTAAATGTGACACTCTAATGTGAAAGGTATGGTGTTACACTAAAAAACTCTTTAGTGTATTTTTTTTTTTTTTGTAAATGTAACACTTCAATGTGACGGACAAATGCGTTATTACACATCTAAAAATACTAAATAAAAAAAATATGAGACTATATAAATTACAAGTTCAAAATATGAGGCTTATTGATCAATCACCTTTTATTATTTACGCCCCACCTCCAGAAAGATTTTGTCCATATCAATTATTTCCAAAAATGTGGACAACACCAAATGTGATTAAAGGAATTCAAAATCCCTGCTAAATTTGCCACCCCATCAATAAAGGGGCAAAATCGTCACCAAAATCCATACCACATTTCCCTAGAGGACCTGCTAGATCACATTTCCCTATAATAGGACTTCATGGTTCATTAAAAAAGGCGGGGGACCATTCAGATCAACACTCTCCAAAATGGGACTTTCCAATAATTTTTCCAAGAAAATAAGGTGAAAAAGAAAAGAAAAGAAAATAAAATGAAAAAGAAAAAGAAAAAAATGTATTATAAATGAAATTACAAATTTTATATCTTATAAGGGCAAAAATAACAATTATATAGAACAAAACTATTTTACAGCTTATTTACCAAACACTACTCTGCTGTTTAAATCCATAATCCCACAGCTGCACAAAACATGTTACCAGTTTATGATCATAGCTGTAAGTTATAATCTATTAAGTTATAATTTATAATTACTTTTCCACAATTCTACCAACAGGGTCATTATTGAAAAGCAGCATAATAATTCTTTAGATACAGTTAGTGCGGCCAGCAAATGAGGTGGTTTAACTGCATCTCTAGAAATTTTAGAAATACATAAAATAAATAAATAAAAATACACTAATAGACTGAAGAATTGTTGGGTAAATTATTTTAACATATTTTTTTTATCTTTTTATTTTATTTAAGTATATTATATTTTATTTGAATCATATCAATTTCTTATTATATTTTATATATATATATTATATATATATTTGTTAAAAAAAAGACAAAAAAAACATAAGAAAAAATCGAAAAAAAATATTCCAAACAATTCCTAAATATCTTGTACTATCCTTCAGGCAACCAATCAGACATCTCTGTTCCCTTCAAACCATCAAATCAGGACTTGGTAAATAGTCAAAAAAGATGGGCTGCGGGTTGCTGCGCGATCTTGTCCCTCTATTATTGATATTGAGCAATGCTACATATCACTAATTTATCATCACTAATTCCACCACTAGTGAGGTGGCAATTGAAAAAAAAAAACAGAAACAAAAACCAAGGCACAAAACACATGTGGCAGTGGGTGGGACCCACTGCCACATCATTAGAGCCACCACTAATTAGTGGTCTAAAGCATTTTTGTATTGATATTAGTTGAGACTATAGCCTATGTACATAATTCAGGCATTTTCAAATTGTTTAATTTAAAATTTATGTTCATTCAAAAGATTTGTACTAGTTGATCACTAATTATTGATATTTTTCTATTGTATACTACTTGTAGCTTGTTATTTTTCATGTTCCAACAATAATTGAGAATGTTATAGATGAAAATATAATATATTTGTAAATATTAGATCAACTCACTGTGGAAGGTTAGGTCCCTACAAAACAAATACAGTGAAAGTATACAAGTAAAATAATAAAAAAATCCATAGAGCAATTGTACAAAAGTTCAAGGGGGTTATGAAATTTGATTTTTTTTTTCTTATTGTAATATATGTATTAAATCATATTTTGAAAAGGTGAATTGATTTTTTCAACATGTCATTCTAAAAAATAATTAATCAAAACCAAATTCTCACAATTTTTTTCAAGAAAGATTGTATTAAAAATAATGAAATACAACAAAGAGAAGGGGGAGAAACATAATATAAATAGGATGATGGAAGACTCAAAAATCTATGTAGCAAATATCCAACCAGAGGGAGGGAGGGAGGGAGGGAGGGAGGAGGGGAAAGCTACATTGGTAGGAAGTCAACAGATGCAACACTAATCGTTATTGTCACTGAACCAAAATCAAGAGATTCAAAAACAAAGCGAAGATTAGTGTCATACTCATATATGACAAGCATTAGCAACACTTACGCGAAGCATACCCCATCCAAAGCTGAAATTAGAAAAAGTATACCACGTATAATTACCAAAAATTTAAGCAATGCACTTGAAGTAGAAACATTCTAATGTATAAGTTTCAAATTTCTAACTCCACAAATGTCATGGATAAAATCATTAATAGAAATTGAAAAGTGTGGGTACGGACAAAATCATTAACTTGACATATCTTCTATGTTAAATTAAAAACACAACAGACAAACATTAGAAAACTTCCAAAAATATTGATAACAACAATCTTTATACCTAATAAAATGAATTGATAACAACAAGCCAGTGTTGAAAGTTTCTGAGATGAACAACTCAATGTTGACCTTTAAAAAAAACAGAAAAGATTGCTTGACATAATAAAAATAGATTCTAAGCAACAATTGCTTAATAATTATGCTTTATATTACCATTACGTACTGTTTTGGACTAATCAATATGATTTGAAATTCTTTTCACTATTATTGTATATGTTTATGGCGTATGATTAAATAAAAAAGTATATTCTATAGAACGATTATCCCCTTCAGTTGAATTTTATTCAATTCAACGATTGACCAAACGAAATTTTTAATAAATAATAAATTGCATGAACTTAGATCAATCAAATAATGATATTTCTATGCAATGATTCGGCCTAATCAATTTGTCTCATTTCAATTCTATCTATGGGGGATAATGATAAAGAAAAGGGGAAGAAGAATTTACAGAAAAAAAAAAAAAAAGATTCATAAAAAGATGGATTGGATTGGTTAGGAGAGGGAATGCCAAACACCATAAGTAAATTATTTTGTATACATTTTTACTTTTTACCTCTTCTTCCCATTGTTTTTTTTGTAATCTGCAGCACGCAATATGGTTAGCCTTCCCTGGACCTTGTTAGTGGTATGCCAGCATTAGTTATATAAAAAATAGTATTTAAATTATGTTCCACCAGGGCCTTCAAAGTGATATCTAATTAACAAATTAAAACGAATTCATGAGGTAGGTTACAATTGAATGGTCTATAAAAAAATAAATATGCCAAATATATTTTTGTCATTTGCATTCAGATTTTTTTTTTCTTTTTTTTTTTTTATTTTTAAATTGACGTCATTTGATTGTACAAACTTGTCAAAGTCACTATTTTAAAAGTAGAGACAACTCAAAATTCATAGAAAGCAGGACAAACACCAATCATGTAGTGGTCCATGTATACAATACCAATAAGAAATAACCTAGTTTATGAGAAAATAAATAAATCTTTCTATGTGATCATATAATACGAGACACACACACAACCAAAAAATAAAATAAAATCTCACCATAGTTTAGTTTTATCAATGAATCTTCCCTCATAAGATGGTTTAATTCGGTGAGAAAATGTGTTTAATTAATTGTGTACACACAAACAGGCCAACTATTTTAAACATGCAAACTAAAACAAGAATTGTAAAGAATTACAAAATATACCATAAGGCAGAGGAAGCAAGAAGAGTGAAGTAGCCTTCTTTAATTGTGGAATTGATTGGTCTACATAAGAGAACATCACACAAAATAAAGAGTTAACTAATCCATATATACACAAGAATCACAAATCCATATAACGTGTTCTTATATTTTTGGGCAATTAGATCTAGCACCAATTGGACCAAATTATCTTAAATATCAAAGAGGAGCAAATAGAAGTCTGATTAGTCACCCAAAATTTAACAAAGGAGAATGCCAACAATCAGACAAAATTTGGACTTTCTACATATTGAACACAATCTTAAAAAGAAATCCAAGAACCTAAAAATGTAAAACTGGATAAATGGTAATATTCCATTCCAAAATAGAACCACCAACCATGATAATGAAAAAGAAAAACTCAAAAAGCCTAGGTAAAAAAAGAGAAGAAATTGATTTCTAAATTTCATCTTATTCAAAATCCAGAAAGACCATATCATAAAACTAATTGATTAACACATGAAAGATTTGTGGCACAGAAAATGAATTGAATTTATTAAGAAAAAAATGTAATGTCAAAACTGTACATGTACAAAAAAATCTGTGCATATAGTAACAAGAATAATGTTTGGGACCATTAAAGTAGCTAAAGCTGCACTAATGAGGTGGCATTGCTGTGGGTCCCACCTTGATGTGATAGTTTGGCCTTTGTTTCTTTCTCTTTTTTATTTTTTTTTTCTTTTTTGCACTGCCAGCTCAATAGAACTAGCATTAATGCTCCTAAATTAGTAGTCTGTATCACCACTGTAATAATAAACATTAGCATTCTTTCCCATCACACATCTAAATGACACTACAGGAAATTGGAGTTTTAGCGGCGTTTGTAAAAAGTTACAGCGACGTTTAATATTTTCGTTGCTGATATGGCTGCCACAATAGCTATACAACGTTTGAAAAACGTCGCTAAAAAATATTAGATGGGGTTTTTTAAAACGCCACAGAATCTTTGACATTTGTTACAAATTCCATCAAACTAACGTATGACGTCATTTAGTGGCGTTTTTTTCAAAAACGCCACAAAATTTTTTTTTTTTTTGGTGTGTGTGTGGGGAAAACCAGAATACCATGAGGCACATAAATGAATAGCAATTTGGGCCCCTAGAGAACTTATGTTATTTGAATGTCATCTTCCAATCAAAGAACAGAAAACTGAAGGCTACATTTCTATTCTCTAAATTTCATCATGTAGAAAAATAAAAAATGTCATGCACTACAACAAATATCACTTTTTATAGTGTGCAAAAAATGCTATCAAAAGTAAATAATAGCATTTGTTGAAATGCTATATTAGGCCATATTATTAAAAGTCTATAATTTTCAATAGCATTTATTGAGTGCTATACGTGAACTATCAAAAGAATACCGTAGCATTCTAATAATGCTATTGAATTACAACAATAGTAGTTTTATCATGCTACAAATTATCTTTCATAACAATTTGCAAATGTTGTCATACATGATGTTAATACCATGATGTGATAGTTTTTTTACCTGCTATCATTGTAATTTTTTTTATAAAATAAAATTTCATATTTTCATTCAACATCAATGTTGAAAGTAATTACACAAACTTCATTAAAAAGGATTGAAATAATTATACAAACTTGTCATACATTGTCTTAATAAAACACTAAAATTAAGTTTCCAAAGGATGCTAATGGACAAAACATAGCCATGTACAAATAAAAATAAACTAGTTATTCAAATATCCACTTCTTCACAAATTTCCCATCCTTCAAGCTTGCTTTTGTGATGAGTTTAGTCCCTCTACTTTCCAAAGGCAACAACTGCAAAATGAAAATAAAATTCCTAATCAATAAACAAATTTAAACAATATATTTAGAGAAATAAGTTTCAAGATCATATTCAAGGTAAAAGCACATCAAACTTTTAGGTAGACTCAACATATAATATAATCAACATCGTACAACATGACAGTAATAAACCAAATGAAAAATTACAAGGATTACCTTGGATTAATTGCAAGAATCTGTTCTGATAAATGTTTCTTTCCATGACAACAAGGTACTTGGAGAGAAAAAAAAAAAAAAAAAAAAAAAAAAAAAGAAGAGCAACAAAAGGAGTCAAAATTAAAAAACTTGCAAGCAACCCATTGCAATTGTAAACCAATAAAAATATCATGAGCAGAACATTCAATCTTGCATATGTAATTACTTCTATGGGATATTTTTCATGACGACATGCCATCATTTCTTATATATATTTGCGTGTTTGCCTGCATGTACATCACTTGAGAAAACCACACAAATAGATTGCAATAAATATATACAAAATCAGCTAATATAATTAATTGATGTGGGCTAAAATATAGAATTAATTTGGCTCCTGATTAAAAAAAATAAGACTAAGATGCCAAGGTGAATGAAAATTGCCCACTAGAACTAGATATCACAATTTACAACATAGGTATTGAAAATAGGCCAGAAGTGTAGAAACCATGATAGTCAACAAACAAGACATATGTCACTTCACATAAACTACAACTCACAACAAAATAAAAGGCAAAAAATAAAAAATAAGAGGTTATTTGGTAATCTTGAAACAATATTTCATATCATTCATCTCATAATATTTTTCTTGTCTTCTTCAAACAAATAACACAAAAGTAATGCATTTCACCATTTTAATTAATAAAAATATTTACAAATATATGAAGATGCAACTCTTTCTGTATAATAAAACAAAAAAATTTAAAAAAAAAAAAACACCCTACAAAGATTTCCTGTAAATATTTATCCCACTTCCCACTAATTGACAATTTCTTCAAAAAATTAAGTTAAAGCACCATATAAATTTGTTGCAAGATCACTAAATAATTTTTCAAATGGAGACTATTGACTATTGACTCAATGGTGATTGGAGCGAGTCTGTAGACACTCCATTTTTGATCGACCTTAAGACTCAGACGTCACCATTTGAGCGCTCGGTGATGTTACATATTATGCTCGTTCTGAGGTTTTAGAGTCTCGGCTACGAGCCTTGCCTCCGGACTTCCGGACTCTTTTGTGCCCTGCCTCGGTTTGCGAACCGGGTCCCGTTTTCTCTGTTTTCTCTTCCCGAAGGGAGGGAGAGGTCTCGTAGACTATCTCTCAGTGGCCGTAGGCTACGTTTCGTGGTCGTAGGCCATTTTTCCCGTTTGGAGGCCAGTTTCCGATTTTCGGAGCCGTCGGCCGTGCGCCTCGATTCGGGACCGTTTAACCACCTCCGTTTGCTTCGGTTTTTGGCATACACCTTGTTTTCTCCCTTTTGAGGGACACTGTGGCCCGAGAGACCAACTTCGTGGTCGAACGCCACCTCCGGTGCTTAATAGTCAGTTTTCGGGGCCCCAGGCCGCGCGTTTTGGCCCCCGAACCTTTGTTTTGCATCGGTTTGGGTTCATTTTTGGCGGAGACCTTATTTTCATTGTTAGGAAGGTTGTAGAAGGGTGGGAGGCCAGCATTTTTTTCTGAAAAACCAGCTTTTCTTTTCATTGCTCTTCGTCGCCCGTTTTTCTTACTAGAAAGCTGGTTTTTCCCATTCCCGGGCCACTTCTTCTGACTTTCCACCACACCATTGTCTTGTACACACCTGGGAGGCCACTAATATGGGTAGGCCAGTGTAGACACCCCATTTTTGACCGACCTTAAGACTCAGACGTCACCAACTGAGCGCTTGGTGATGTTGCATATTGTGCTCGCTCTGAAGTTGCGGAGTCTCGGCTGCGAGCCTTGCCTTCGGACTTCGGGACTCTTTTGTGCTTTGCCTCGGTTTGCGAACCGGGTCTCGTTTTCTCCGTTTTCTCTTCCCGAAGGGAGGGAGAGGTCTCGTAGACCATCTCTCAGTGGCCGTAGGCTACGTTTCGTGGTCGTAGGCCATTTTTCCGGTTTGGAGCCCGGTTCCCGGTTTTCGGAGCCGTCGGCTGTGTGCCTCAGTTCGGGACCGCTTAACCACCTCCGTTTGCTCCGGTTTTTGGCATACACCTTGTTTCCTCCCTTTTGAGGGGCACTGTGGCTCGAGAGACCAACTTCGTGGTCGAACGCCACCTCCAGTGCTTAATAGTCAGTTTTCGAGGCCCCAGGCCGCGCGTTTTGGCCCCCGAACCCTCGTTTACATCGGTTTGGGTTCATTTTTGGCGGAGAGCTTATTTTCATTGTTAGGAAGGTTGTAGGAAGGTGGGAGGCCAGCAATTGTTCT
Source organism: Camellia japonica (assembly GCA_030407325.1). Taxonomy (NCBI): domain Eukaryota; kingdom Viridiplantae; phylum Streptophyta; class Magnoliopsida; order Ericales; family Theaceae; genus Camellia; species Camellia japonica. The sequence continues at coordinate 118,550,167 of JAPPVO010000032.1, forward strand.
GAAGACCAGCTTTATTCTTTCATCGCTCTTCATCGCCCGTTTTCTTCACTAGAAAGCTGATTTTACCCATTCCCGGGCCACTTTTTCTGACTTTCCACCACACCGTTGTGTTGTACACACCTGGGAGGCCACCAATATGGATAGGCCGGCCATCAATTGTTCTTGACCCTTTTGAACCCCTCTAAAAAGTTAGTTTTTCTCTCTCCTGGGTTGCATTTTCTGGGTTTTGACCATACAGCTGTGTTGTACACACATGGGAGGCCACCTTTCTAGGGTGGCTGGCCAGCAACTTTGTTGACTCTTTTGACCCTTGGCCGGCCGGCCAGGGGAGGTGGCCGGCCGGCCACCTGAACCTTCTGCACCTGGCCGGCCAAACTCCTCTCTCCTGATGCATTCCAACTGTGCCAGCTGTTTTGTACCAGACCCCTGCCCGAGGGTCTGCCCTTTTGGGGGGGAAATTTGAATTGTTTTCCCCCCCTTTCTTTCACTCCTTCTCCTCTATAAAGCCAGCACCCCACCTCCATTTTGAGGGGTTAAAAAAAACTAGCTAGGGCATATACACATACTCCCCCTATATCTATACTTCAACCCTCCAAACCCTAAGATTCTTGCACCACTTGCACTACAACCCATAGCACCACACCACCATCATCCATTTCAGCACCTTGGAGGCCATTTGCAAAGGTTGAAAGCTCAGAATTTTGGACCAAAAACTGCTGGAAAGTTGCTCTACAAGGGTAAGCTCCTATTTTTCCCATTTTTGCACTATTTTGTTCTATATCTTAGCCCCTTTTGCAAGCATTTTTGGGCTTTGGCCTAAACTGGAAATAGTCTTATTTTGAGCTCATCTTCATGTTTGATTAAGGAATTGTTTCTGTTTGAGGCCATCTGCTACCCTTTTCCCTTTATCTCTCTTTTAGGGCTATTTCTTGCATGATATATTAGCCTTGCTTGTGAGCATTTCTGGGCTTCGAGCCAAACTGTAAAGTGCCTTATTTTGAGTCCCTATTCAACTTTATTGAAGGGCTCTTTACTGTTTGAGGCCAGATACTGCCTCTTGCTCTCTATCTCTCTTTTGGGGCTATTTTTGCATCATATTTTAGCCTTACTTGTGAGCATATTTGAGATTTTCCATAAACTGTAAGTATCTTGTTTTGAGCCCCTCTTCAAATTTGTTGAAGGGCTCTTTGCTGTTTGAGGCCTTTTACTTCCCTGTTTGTTCAATCTCTCTTTTAGGGCTTATTTTGCATGATACATTAGCCTTATTTGTGAGCCCTTTTGGACCTCGACCTAAACTGAAAAAAGTCTTGTTTTGACATCATATTCATGTTTTATTAAGGTCTATTCTCTTTTTGGAGTCATCTTCCCCTATGAATGCTTCATTCTTTCATGATTAGGGCTATGCATTAGAGCACTTGCATTGGCCATAGTTTGGCCTCTTAGCCACTGAAATCCAGAGGATTTCCAGTGGCTTAGGTGTGTTCTTGAAGGCCAAAATCAGAGGGGGGTGACCCCCTCTCTCCTTGTTTTGCTTGATGGTCTTTTTGGCCTTCCAAAGAGGCCCTATCTTGCATGCTTTTTTGACTGATTTCAGGGCCAATTTGATGAGTTTTAGGACTATCATATTTGATTTTCAGAGTTGATTTGGCTATGCTAAATGTCCTTGATGCATGTGCTTAATAACCCCTTTGTATGCCCTCTAAAGAACCCATCATTTGTGCATGTGTTGGCTGCATCTCAAAGGTTATTTGGGCATGTTTTGGCATGTTTTATTCACTGATTTTTGTTGGTTTGATGAGTTCTCACCTGCTTCATATACATGCCATGTGAACCATGTTTGCTAGTCAAAGTTGCATGTTATTTTAGTCCATCTTGCTAGCATCTTTTGGCCATGCTTTGAATTAGAAATGTTCATGTTTTGGGACTGCCTTGGTTCTGTCTTTGTGCTTCATGATCAAATAATGCATGCTTTGTATAGCTATAGGTCAATACATGTGCCTAGTTTTGTGTTTCGGGATCATTCCATGCATCGGGTGCCATGTTTCCACGTTTCGGGATCATTTTGCATCACATTTCAGTGCTGAAACTTGCATGTTTGTATGCCATATTTCATGCCTTGCCATGCCTTGTTAGAGTGGCATTTGTGCCTTAGGATCGGTCCTCGGTTTGCGTGCATGTGTGCACGCACCTCGAGCGTCTCATTTTCATCCAATGGCTGCTGATGTGAGTGTGGCTGAGGTCCACTCATGTTGGTGTAAGTCCATTATGCATTGTGTATGTCATCTCAATTCATAGCATTGCGTATGCTAGGTTGTATGTTAGAGCATCGTGTATGCCATGTTACATCGTGCATTGTGTATGCCATTTCATAGCATTGTGTATGCTAGGTTGTATATTAGTTGCATAGTGCATGCCATCTCATTTGCATTGTGTTTGGGATAGGAGTTAGCCCAAGCACGGGAAACGAGGGACGTTTCGTACTTTGAGTGACTGAACGTGTCTCAATTCCCAGTCGCCGACACTCCGGATTATCCATGATGGAGTTTAGGCCTTGTTGTGTTTTCATGTGCATTCATTCCATATTGAGTCGTGCAGTTCGACTCCTCGGCCATCATGCATCGAGATGCGTGATTGGTGGCACGAGGATTGAGGACTACGCTCCCTGAAGAGTAGTCAAGCATACATATGTGAAAATACATTGCCATGCCCCTTTTCTGCTCCCTGTTGCAGCAAATCAGAAACTGGCAATCTTTTGGGGCTTCGCGCAATATTCCGGGCTTAATTGTAAACAGAGGCTAATTGGGGCATCGCAATGGATTTCTGCACCAAGCAACCCAAACATGCATCATTCATCATTCGGAGCAGAGTTGAGGCAGTCCCTAGCTTGCATGCTAATTTACTGCTTTCCTAGATTAATTTGTTAATTAATTAGGATTTTGTATTTATTCGGACTGTAAGTATTCATTTGGGACTGTATATTATTTATTTGGACCCTCTGAGCGAGGGCACAATTGTAATAAGTGTGCGTGCGTGTGATGTATGTCTTCCAACCCCACGTCTTTCTCTCCCTTTTATTTACCAGCTTATGATGGTTAGATTAGGGCATGTTTCAATTAGCATACAGTATGATAGCATGTTTGCATTCATTCATCTGTTTTGCATGCACCGGGCTCGGCGCATCATAACTCACTACATTGTATTTCAATTCCGAGTTGAATACTTGTTAGCTGTAGCATTCCATATGCCATGTTTAGAATAGCCGAGCCTGTCTTAGTTGCATTCTTGCATGTGTTGCATTAGGCATTTCTGTATAGTTAGGATCATGCATGGATTTCTAACATAGTTTCTGTTTTGGCTTGGAGTACTCGGTAAGTTTTTACGCTTTAGCATCCTTGCATGTGTGTGAGTGACTGCCATGATAGCATGCTTACCATGAGGCTAAATGCTTATGTGATATAACTGCCTGAATGCCTGTGGGTGAAGGTTGGGTTATTTGAATTGGAACAATTCATCGACTGCGAATTTTAAGCCCACTTGAGAGTGGCAAATCATCTTGTTTTCTAAGCCCACCTGAGGGTGGCAAATCCACATTTTAGCCTACTTGCGAGTAGCAAACCGTTTTCAAAACAAACATGAAATGTTTTGTTCCAACTCAAACGATCCAGTCTATACTTGTATACTGTGCGCATCACATAGTAAATCTAGGCTAATAACCGGACTAAGAATGCATAATGTTTTCAAAACTCGATATCATGGTTAGTAGAGGCCGATCTTTGATCGGGCGAGCGGGGGTGCTCACGAAGTGACCTTCCCCAATGGTATCCAAGTTCCCGAGCCGAGGCAACTTTGGTGATGACGGACACGTGGCCTTAGGCAACGAGTCAGGGTTTCCTAAATTCCCCCAAAATAAAATATTTAGGTGGCGACTCTGTATCTGGCAAAGCAGTCCATGTTTGGCACTTCTTTCAAAAATCTGTTTTCTCAAAACGATTTGCCGGATTTGGACTCTTTGGTTCAGATTACGAACCGTGACAATTTGAGTTCGAATTGTAGTGAGCCCAAAATGAACAGAACGGGACTCATTCTCCCGGGGCGTTCGGGGACGTCTACAGCCGGCCAGTAATTCCTCCTGACCCTTTTGAACCCTTCTAAAAAGTTGGTTTTTCTCTCTCCTGAACCATTTTTTCTGGTTTTTCTCTACACAGCTGTGTTGCACTCATCTGGGAGGCCACCTTTTTGGGGTGGCCGGCCAGTAATTTTGCTTGACCCCTTTGACCCCTGGTCGGCCAGCCAGGGGAGGTGGCTGGCCAGCCACCTGAACCTTTTGAACCTGGCCGGCCAAGTTTGTCTCTCCAGGTGCATTCCAGCTGTGCCAGCTGTTTTGCACCAGATCCACTGCCCGAGGGCTTTGTCCCTGTTTTGACCCCTTTAAAGGTGGTTTTCACCCCTTTGCTTGGTTTCAAGGAGAGTTTGGCCCTTTTGGTCAAGCTTCTTGGGGAAGCTTGACCCTTTTGGGTTAGCTTCCTCAAGAAGCTTGACCCCTTTGGTCAAGTTTCTCTTGGAAGCCTTGAACCTTTCTCTTGGCTTCTCCAAGAAGCCTCACTCCTTCTCCTCTATATAATACAAGCTCCACCTCCATTTGTAGAGGTTAGACATATTTGCTAAGGCATACATCCATCTCCCTCCATAGCTCTCTCTTCCAAGCTCTAAAGTCCATTATCCTTGGCCATTTACACTACAACTCATAGCCTACCACCTTCACACTCCATTCCAGCACCTTGGAGGTCATTTGCAGAGGTAGAGAGCTCACATTCTTGGTCCAAAAGCTGTTGGAGGTCGGCTCTACAAGGGTAAGTCCTCATTTCCCCTTTTCTAGCCTTATTTTGCTTCATATCTTAGCCCCTTTTGTTTGCATTTTTGGGCTCCGAGCTAAACTGGAAAAGATCTTATTTTGAGCTCCTCTTCAACTTTGTTTAGGAAAACTTTGCTGTTTGAAGTCATCTACTCCCCCTTTGTGCTTTATCTCTCTTTTAGGGCTTATTTTGCATGATATATTAGCCTTATTTGTGAGCATTTATGGGATTCGACCTAAACTGTAAAGTATCTTATTTTGAGCCCCTCTTCAACTTTGTTGAAGGGCTCCTTGCTGTTTGAGACCATATGCTGCCCCTTGTCCTTTATCTCTCTTTTAGGGCTATTTTTGCATCATATTTTAGCCTTACTTGTGAGCATTTTCGAGATTTGGTATAAACTGAAAAAAATCTTGTTTTGACCTCCTCTTTAAGTTTTCTTGAGGTCACTTTTCTGTTTGGAGTTATCTCCTTCCTTGCATGCTTCATTTCCACATGCTTTGAGCCATGCATTTGAGCATTTGCATGAGTCTTATTTTAGCCTCTTAGCCACTAAAATCCAGTGGATTTTCAGTGGCTTTGATGAGGTTTTGAGCTTTGAAATCATAGAGGGGTGACCCTCTCATCCCTCATTCTCTTTACTAGCATATTTGGCCTTCCAAAGGGATCCCATTTTGCATGCATTGAAGTCACTTTTCAGGCTTTATTCTGAGGGTTTTGAGGTTTGTCTTGGCTCTGTCCGAGGCCCTCTTGGCCATATTTTATGTCTGTGATGCATGTGTAGAGCAATCCCATTCAAGGCCTCTCAAAGAAGCCTTTCTTTGCATGTTTTCGAGACTGATTCCAGTGCCTATTTGGTGGGTTTTAGGACTGTTATAACCCATTTCCAGAGTTGGTTTGGTCTTGTTAAGTGTCTATCTTGTAGGTGCTTAATAACCCATTGTATGGCCCTTTAAAGGAACCCATTATTTGTGCATGTGTTGGCTGTATTTCAGAGGTTATTTGGGCATATTTTGGCATATTTTATTCACTGATTTTGGCTGGTTTGGTGAGATTTTATATGCTTCATATACATGCCATACAACTCATGCTTGCTAGTCATTATTGCATGCTATTTTAGCCCATCATGTTAGCACTTTTTGGCCATGCTTTAAACTGGAAATGTTCATGTTTTGGGACTGCCTTGGCTCTGTCTTTGTGCCTCATAGTCAAATAATGCATACTTTGTATAGCTATAAGTCAATACATGTGCCTAGTTTTGAGTTTCGGGGCTCATCTCATGCATCGGGTGCCATGTTTCCATGTTTCGGGACCTTTTAGCATCATGTTTCAGTGCTGGAATTTACATGTTTGAATGCCATGCCTCATCCTTTGCCATGCCTTGTTAGAGTTGCATGTTGTGTCTTAGGATCGGTCATCGGTTTACGTGCATGTGTACACCCATTTTGGTTCTCTCATTTTCATCTTATGGCCACTGATGTGAGTGTGACTGAGGTCCACTCATATTGGCGTAAGCCCATATTGCATTGTGTATGCCATCTTAGTCCATAGCGTTATGTATGTTAGGTTGTATGTTAGAGCATTGTGTATGCCATATTAAATCGAGCATTGTGTATGCCATTTCATAGCATTGCGTATGCTAGGTTGTATGTTAGTCGCATTCATGCATGTCATGCATATTGCATTGTGTTTGGGATAGGAGTTAGCCCAAACACGGGAAATGAGGGACGTTTCGTACTCCAAGTGACGGAACGTGTCTCAATTCCCGGTCACCGACACTCCGGATTAACCATGATGGAGTCTCGGTCTTGTTGTGTTGTCATGTGCACTCATTTCATATTAAGTCGTTGTAGACACCCCATTTTTTACCGCCCTCAAGACTTGGGCATTACTGATGGTTTGCTCGGTGTTGAGAGATGTGCAGGCCAAAGATTCAATTCCTTCGGCAAGGAGAGAGGCAAACCCTTCAAAACACTTTGTTTAGGGGTTTGGAGTTGAAGAAAAGAGGAGAGGAGGGGAGAAAATAGGTTGGAGAAGAAGTTCGCCATGAATCCGGGTAGAAGAAAGTCGAGCGGCCCTCGCTGAATTAGGCTTATTCAATTGCATACTTGGAGTTAAGCTATGAGGCCACCATCGTTGGAAAGAAGACTTCTGGGGCTTCACTTTGTACTCAAGAATCTCCCAAAGCCAAGTCCGGGTGGAGGAGATATGATTGGTTGAAGCTGGGCATCATCCCGGTTGGATCGAGTCTGCGCGGCTTCACCAAAAAGGGCATAACTTTTTGCATAGGAGGAATTTTGATGCAAGGTTTGCGCCATTGGAAAGCTAACTTCTGGGGCTTCAATTTGCATACCCACCGGCCATTTTTTGACCTTGGAATCATCTATCGGCACTCTATTTTGCCGACCGGCAGAAAATAGTGCCGACCGGCACTTTATTTTGGCCGACGACCAATTTTTCTGGCCGGTTTGCACCCTTTGCACCCTCCAAGGCTGGTACATCCCAGCTGTGCCAGCTGGAATGCACCAGCACACTCCCCGTGCATATATGTGGCTATTTTGCACCCTTTTGGTTCCTTTGACCCCCTCTCTCTTCTAGGAGCTTGAACCTTTGGCCAAGCTTCTTGGAGAAGCTTGGCCAGCTGTCTTAGCTTCTCCAAGAAGCCTAGACTCTTTTGCACCCCCCCTTTGTACCTTTCTCTTTGCTTAGCCCTTAAGATAAGTGTTTTTCTTGCCTTATATAAGAGCCTTCCTTCTCCTTTGTCTAGGGTTGGATGTTTGGAACAAAAACCAGAGATATATAGATATATCTGATATATACATTCATATATCCCTTCATCTCTCACTATATCTCTCCCATTCAACCATCAAACACCCTTGTTCTTGGGCCATCTCTTCACCAATCCATAGCACCACCACCACTACTCCATCACAGCAGCTTGGAGAAGTTTTTCAGAGGCCAAAGGTGCTGCAACTCAAGCCAAGAAGCAACCAAAAGGGTAGTCTTCAAGGGTGAGATCATTTTCCCTCTTTTGTAGCACATTCTTGTCACATTTTTCTACCCTATTTACTTACTGTTTTGGGCTCCGACCCTAACTGAAAGGGGCACTCTTTTGAGTCATTCTTCATGTTTGTTTAAGGGCTCAACCCTGTTTGAGCCCTCCATAGTGCACTTGCTTCAATACTCCTTGATATGCCACATTTTTGCATGAAATTTCTAGCCTATGTGTGATCTGTTTTTGAGCATAATGTAAACTGTAAGTAGGCTCATTTTGAGCCCTTCTTCAACATTGAAGAAGGGCTCAACCTTGTTTGGGACCCCTATCTTGCACTTACTTCATAATCTCTTCTATTTACCGTAATTTTGCATGCTTTGTTAGCCTATCTTGCTTCTGTTTTTGGGCCATCATCAGAACTGGAAGGGGTCATATTTTGACCCCCTGGACATATTTCATTAAGGGTCTTTTCTTGTTTGATGAATGTTTGGTGTACCTCATGTTATAGCCTTTTGTTATCCTAGTTCTTGCATGGCATTTTTAGCATGTTTGCATATTGATTTGGGGGCTGTCATCTACTGTGAGTAGTCATATTTTTGGTCCCTCATCAGTGTTGTAGAAGGGACTTTTCCTGTTTGGGCTTTGCATCATACACTTGCCATGCAAATTATGCTAGCTAGTCAAAATCACATGCTAATTTAGCCAAGCATGCTAGCTTATTTCGGCTACATTTCATACATGTTTTAGCATTATTTTGGGCTTCATGAGGACTGTTTGTGGCTGTCTTCATCATTCGGGCATCGCTTTGCATGCTTATAGTGTATTGCATCTCACTAGCTTTAGTGCTTAAGTCCTTAACAATGCATTACATAAATGCTTGCATGCTTTGGAGTCATTTTGGAGTCATTTGGCATGACATTTCAGATCTGAAACATGCACCATTATATGCTATGTTTCATCATTTGCCATGCCTTGTTAGAGTTGCATGTTGTATCTTAGGATAGATCCATGCATTGGACATGTTTGCATGCATTTCGGTTACCTCATTTCATTTAATGGCCACTGATTTTGGCATGCTTGCGAGCTATCCATGTTAGTTTAAGCCCATCGTTGCATTTTGTTGCATACCATGTTTGTTTATATGTTTAGGTTGCGCGCCTAACATACATTGTTCATTTGCATGCCCATGTTGCATACTAGATCACATGCCTAGGTTGCATTGCATTGGCATGCATGCCTTGCCTCTTGATCAAGTGATAGAGGTTGGGCTTTATGTGTTTGTTTGGTTTGCATGACATTTGATATCAAAGTTGCTAACTTGGCTTTTGGGCCGTCATGCATTGAAATGCGTGATTGATGGCCCGGGGGTCGAGGGCCATGCTCCCTTGAGTCCATTGCATGATAGGGAGTGTGTCCGTGCATACATTTGCTTGGAATTCCATGCCATACACTGTCTGTCCTTGTTGCTGTCAAAACTGTCTTCTGCAGGGAGTTTTTGCCGATCGGCAGTATAGAGTGCCGACCGGCCATTGATGGACAGCCGATGGACATTGTACACGGCCGGTGGACATTCTATTCAGCCGATGATGATCCTCAGTGTGCAGGGAGCATGTCCTGAGACTTTGGCAGTCTTCAGAAAGGCAGGACAGTGAAAACAGAGGCAGCAATGCTATGGCAACGGGTTTCCGGGCAAGTCGGATTCGAGCATGCATCATTCGCGTATCCCGAGGCGCAGCTGTGGCCACCTTTCCTTTTTGCATTTATTTGTTAAATAATTAGAAATTTTGTAATAATTAATTTATTTATTATTCGGACTGTAATATTTATTCGGTCCCTCCGAGCGAGGGCGAATCTGTAATAAGCGTGTGTGAGTGGTGTGCATGTCTTCCAACCCCACTTCTTTCTTCCCTTTTATTTACCTGCTTACGATGGTAGATTAGGGCATGTTTATTTTAGCATACCTTATGCAATGCATGCGTGCATCCATGCATTTGTTGACATGCACCGGGCTCGGTACATCATTCAAACTGTATCTGTATTTCAAATCCAAATTGAATACGTGATAGTTGTAGCATTTCATATGCCATGTTTAGGGTTAGCCGAGCCTGCTCTAAACTGCATCTCTGTGTGTGTTGCATTAGCCACTTGACATGAACTTGGGCATGCATGTCTGCTAACTAGTTTCTGTTTTGGCTTGGAGTACTAGGTGAGCTTTTATGTTTTAGCATATCGTATGCGTGTGTATGTTGCCATGACAGTATGCTTACCATGCGGCTAAGTGCTTACATGAGATAAACTGCTTGAATGCCTGTGGATGGAGGTCAAATTGCCTAAATTGGGATAACGCATTAAAACTGTGAGTTTTAAAGCCCACTAGATAGTGGCGAAACCGTCTTTTCTAAAGCCCACTTGAGGGTGGCAAAACCTGCATTTTAGCCTACTTGCGAGTAGCAAACCATTTTCAAAACAAACATGAAATGTCTTATTCCAACTTAGGCGATTTGGTCTATACTTGTTTGCTGTGCGCATAACATAGTAATTCTAGGCTAATAACCGGAATAAGAACACATAACGTTTTCAAAATTGGATATCACGGTTAGTAGAGGCCGGTCTTCGGACCGGGCGAGAGGGGGTGCTCATAGCTGACCTTCCCCGATCGTACCCAAGTTCCCGAGCCGAGGCAACTTTGGTGATGATGGACATGTGGCCTTTGGCACCGAGTCAGGGTTTCCTAAATTCCCCCAAAATAAAATATTTAGGTGGCGACTCTGTATCTGGCAAAGTAGTCTATGTTTGGCACTTCTTTTCTAAAAATCTATTTTCTCAAAACGATTTGCCGGATTTGGACTCTTTGGTTCAGATTAAGAACCGTGACAATTTGAGTCCGAACTGTAGTGAACCCCAAAATGAACAGAACGGGACTTAACCCTCCCGGGGCGTTCGGGGACGTCTACAGTCGTGCAATTCGACTCCTCGGCCATCATGCATCGAGATGCGTGATTGGTGGCATGAGGATCGAGGACTACACTCCCTGAAGGGTAGTCGTGCATACATATGTGAAAATACTTTGCCATGCCTCTTTCTTGCTCTCTGTTGCAGCAAATCAGAAACTGGCAATCTTTTGGAGTTTTGTGCAATATTCCGAGCTTAATTGTAAACAGAGGCTAATTGGGGCATCGCAATGGATTTCCTCGCAAGGCAACTCAAGCATGCATCATTCATCGTTTCGAATAGAGCTGAGGCGGTCTATAGATTTGCGTGCTAGTTTACTGCTTTCCTAGTTAAATTTGTTAATTAATTAGGGTTTTTGTACTTATTTGGACTGTACTATTCATTTGGACTGTATATTATTTATTCGGACCCTCCGAGCGAGGGCACAACTGTAATAAGTGTGCATGCGTGTGATGTATGTCTTCCAACCCCACGTCTTTCTCCCTTTTATTTACCAACTTATGATGGTTAGTTTAGGGCATGTTTCAATTAGCATACAGTATGATAGCATGTTTGCATTCATTCATCTGTTTTGCATGCACCGGGCTCGGCGCATCATACTAACTGCATTGTATTTCAATTCCAAGTTGAATACATGTTAGCTGTAGCATCATCATATGCCATCTTAGAATAGCCGAGCCTATTGTAGTTGCATTTTTGCATGCGTTGCATTAGGCATTTTTGTATAGTTAGGATCATGCATGATTTCTAACATAGCTTCTGTTTTGGCTGGGAGTACTCGGTAAGTTTTATGCTTTAGCATCCTTGCATGCGTGTGAGTGACTGCCATGATAGCATGCTTACCATGAGGCTATATGCTTATGTGATATAACTGCCTGAGTGCCTATGGGTGGAGGTTGGGTTATTTGAATTGTAACAATGCATTGATTGTTTGTTTTAAGCCCACTAGATAGTGGCAAAATCATGTTTTCTAAGCCCACCCGAGGGTGGCAAATCCACGTCTTAGCCTACTTGCGGGTAGCACCACCAAACCATTTTCAAATAAACAAACATGAAATGTTTTGTTCCAATTTAGGCGATCCAGTCTATACTTGTATGCTGTGCACATCACGTAGTAAATCTAGGCCAATAACCAGAATGAGAGCACATAATGTTTTCAAAACTCGATATCATGGTTAGTAGAGGCCGATCTTTGATCGGGCGAGCGGGGGTGCTCACAAAGTGACCTTCCCCAATCGTACCCAAGTTCCCGAGCCGAGGCAACTTTGGTGATGACGGACACGTGGCCTTAGGCAACGAGTCAGGGTTTCCTAAATCTCCCAAAATAAAATATTTAGGTGGCGACTCTGTATCTGGCAAAGCAGTCCATGTTTGGCATTTCTTTCAAAAAAATCTGTTTTCAAAAACGATTTGCCGGATTTGGACTCTTTGATGATTCATCAGTCTTGCATTGCACTCTGCGAGATTAGGTACAGGACCGTGACATTGAGTCTTGAACTGTAGTGAGCCCAAATGAACAAAACGGGATTTCCCTCCCGAGACGTTCGGGGACGTCTACAGAGTCTCAATCATCACCCTTAAAGTAAATATGCAAGGCAACTGTCCCATCGTTCGTGTTGGGACCAAAAACACTTTTAAGATTTTTTTCTCCCAAGCAATCAATATCCCATCCAGTACTAATTTATCCATTAAAATATTCAACAAAAAGAAAACTTCAAAGTTGAAATCACAAAACCCAAATAATAGCTGAGGAAGAGAAGACAATGATTAATAAATACGAAGAGTCAAAAAAAATAACCTATCAAGAGTAGGTAATCTGTCTGTATCTATTTCATAAGATCTATACAATTTAGTTTGTTAGTATCATCTTGTGTTAGAGATATAAAAACCATACCCATGTTAAATTTTTTTAGAAGGCTTTTTTAACATTTATTTTACGCTATAAAATCTACAATACGCTTCCAAATTAGTTAATATATCACATTGGTTTGTAATTACTAAAAAAAAAAAAGTTATAAAAAATAAAATGGTACGATTAGATAATTTTTTACACCATTTTATTACTAAACGCTATTTATGCCTCTTATTTTATAACATTTTTTTTAAAAAAAAGCTATAAACAAATGCAATAAAATATACTTTTTGTTATAGTGATGTTACATGTGAGAGTGGTGTGCATCAAATACACCCACATATATGAAGCATCTTTTCCAATAATCCGCACAGAGAGAGAGTGGACAAAGTCAAAATAGTTGTGTGCTTGGCAGGATCAAATACACACATATATATGAAGCATCTTTTCCAATAATCTGCAGAGAGAGAGAGTGGACAAAGTCAAAATAGTTGTGTGCTTGGCAGGATCAAACACACACACATATATGAAGCATCTTTTCCAATAATCTGCACAGAGAGAGAGTGGACAAAGTCAAAATAGTTGTGTGCTTGGCAGGATCAAATACACACACATATATGAAGCATCTTTTCCAATAATCTGCACAGAGAGAGAGTGGACAAAGTCAAAATAGTTGTGTGCTTGGCAAGGCGCCCTCTTATTAGCCATCAATGGAGATGAAAAACAGAAAACTGAAGGCTACATTTTTATTCTCTAAATTTCATCATGTAGAAAAATAAAAAATGTCATGTTACATGTAAGAGTAGTGTGCATCAAATACACATATATGAAGCACCTTTTCCAATAATCTGCACAGAGAGAGAGTGGACAAAGTCAATATAGTTATGTGCTTGGCAGGGATCCCTCTTGTTCTCAAAAAAAAAAAAAAAAAAAAAAAAAATAGAGATGCAACATCAACCGGTCACTGTAATATGGGACCCAAACATAAGTTTCCCATCCCACCCCCTCCCCCAGCTTTCAATCTTTTCCCAAACAACTCAAAAATATATGTCCTCTCCAATCCAAAAATTAAAAATTAAAAATTCATTGCCTACATTTGCACATTTCATGAGATTTTTACTACACAAAATATATATACTCTTCAATTCAAAAATTAAAAATTAGAAAAAAAATAAAATCACCAACTTTTCACAGAGCCCAAATGCCTGAAACAAGACAAACATGTTGTGACTCCGGCACATCTGAGTTTGTCGATGGAGACGATCTGCTTGCCATTAAGGGTTTTGATGCCATATCTAAAGTCTTAATACACTAACACAAAACTTATATCTCCAAATCCTGAAATTTCCACACACACACACACACACACAAAACATGAAAGTTCAGATTCTATCATCACAAATTTGTCCTTGGATCCATAATGATAAACATAATAATAAAAAATAGCATATAAGACTGCTGCTGCATTAACATTTGAAATAGGGCAAAATTGGAGCTTTAGGAATTCAAGTTCTTCCCAACAAGACCACCAAAGTAGAACTAATCAAATAGCCTCTGTTTGGTAGCAAAGAAAACGTTTTAACTAGCCAAAAATTGGAGTTTTATGAATTAAATGAACCTACTACCACTACTGTCTAACCAAAACCATATACCCCATTTTTTTAGCTCTAGTCTTCCACTCTCTACATTTTTTTCAAACAGATGCCAAAACAAATTTCTTCATCGACTCATCAACATTTGTATTATCCTGCAAATAATTGGCAACTTTAACTAGGCACACAACAGCATACACACAGCAGCATACCATAATTGGCAACTTTAACTAGGCACACAACAGCATACCATAATATAAAGCATGCACACAGCAGCATACCAATCTAGGTACACAACAGCAAGCCCACAACAGTATTTTTTTATACCATAATATAAAGATGATCAATTGACGCCTAATCATAACCATAAATAAAGTGGTCTAACAAATAAATTCATCATCAAGGTGTAACAGAAAATGAGAAAAGACATTCCCAAAATAAGATATGAAATAATTCTCTATTATTGGCGGAATGGGTGCTGCATTATTGACTAAACCAGAGCAATTTCATAATGTATGCGATACATGGCATTCATGGAGTTCTTTTTTTCTTTTTCCGTCTCTGTTCATTGTTTGAACTAAATGCTTTAACCCTTTTGTTGTTTCTCTGTTGATCCAGATATTGACAACATTAAAAAGAAATTTGGACACACCAGTAGCATAGCACTGAATATTTTATTTATTTATTTTTGAAGTACTGAAATTTGGTTGGTGCACTCTGTTGAAGCTTATTGTTACACAACTAGCTTTATTTGCATTTGAAATTGCATTATGTCTCATTCAATTAGCATTGTTTAGATTAGATAGCTTCCAAGCAATTTTCTCTTTGTAATTCATATCCTATACTTTCTAGGAGGTAGCTGAACAATCAAAGCATTATGTAATACTCAATCGTGATGGCTCATATGAAAGTGGTTCATCTGATATGGTCGTTAGGTCTGCAAGTTTAAAGATGAAGCTTCAATCAAGAGCTTAGAATGTAGAAGAAGTAGAACACGATATTAAATTACCTGCAGTTGATGATGATGATGATGCAACTCATCAACAGCTTCTTCAGCATCACTGCCTCCATTCACTCGACTCCTCGGTGATGATCCTAAATTCTAGAATATAGATTTACACACACACACACACACACACACACATACACACACCCATATATAGATTTAATCCACCAAATCCTAAATTCCATTACGCATATTCTTATTCAGTTAAATATTTTAACAAAATGGGTAAAATTAATCACCAGACATACATAAACAATATGCCACCTAATCAAAGCAGCAATCATTTCATGGAGAAAATTTCAATTAAACAAAATCCAGTACAACCAAATTCAGGTCATGACTTCTGTTTTACTGAAAATCTTCACGATTGACAATGGCTTTGTGACCTTTGTCCCTTTAAAGGCACAAAACTGCCCAAAACAATATCGGTCCATTCAATTCTGAGGAGCAAGCCAAAACTGTAAACATAAATTTCTGAACATAAACCTTACACTTTGGATCATTTACCATGTGTATTATCAAGAAATCAAGACAAAATGACATACCTGAATCCATTGATGAACGGTTAAACGGAAGCGTGATTATCAATAAACTCTTTGTTATTGATTATGTTATTGCCTTCTAGTCCTTTCCCCTTTGGTGCCTTATGTTTCTCCTTGAGAGGATTTAGAAAAATGGCAGTGTTCTTTTTTTCCACTTGGGAAGGAATAGGGACCATAACCTTTTAAAGGTTGTAATTGGTTTTCAAAACTGAAAGGTTGTGGAAGTTCAAAAGGAATGAAAACTAACTTTAACCATTATTGGTTTTAATTTCTATTTATTGGTTTTCAAAACTGAAAGGTTGTGGAAGTTCAAAAGGAATGAAAACCAACTTTAACCAATATGTTTTAATTTTTATTTCTGCCCCTCATAGAAATAGAAATTATACAACTAGTATCTACACATTAGGTCCATAACACATATACCCTTAAGCCTATTAACTAAATTGAATCACTTAAATTGTAGGCTTCTTATAAATGATAACACCACATTTAATTATGTGGTCCCATTGAGACATTATCTAACAATCTCCCACTGGACCACATATGTATCCTAAAAAATGTGCTTAACTTTAGTGAGCTCAGAAATTTGTTATCATAACTTGAGGGTATCCAAACAATCTTGTCCATTAACTATATTAATATAGGATCAAAGCGGTCTTCGTTACATCAATCGTAACTCGACCCACCAATGGTCACGTATACTAATACAGCTAAATGACATAGATCAATCATGGATGCATAGCATGGAAATTACATGTGA
The DNA here is from genome assembly GCA_030407325.1 of Camellia japonica. Classification (NCBI taxonomy): domain Eukaryota; kingdom Viridiplantae; phylum Streptophyta; class Magnoliopsida; order Ericales; family Theaceae; genus Camellia; species Camellia japonica. The sequence continues at coordinate 118,566,716 of JAPPVO010000032.1, forward strand.
TGTGATCCATACATGCCTATTTCCAACTGGTCCTACTTAACTTTATTGAGATCAATACTTCACAATACGTAACAGAGCGTAATAAACTGAATATTTCATTTCTTCAGAAATTAATCTAATTACATAGATAAAACTCAAGGCTGACATAAAGCAGTAATATAAATACAAACTCCCACTAAACCAGAATGTTCTCAAATAGAACAACACCCATCTGAGCAGTGTGCTCATGAAAGACCTTGGGTGGTAGTCCCTTCGTAAGTGGATCCGCTATCATGGAGTTTGTCCCAATGTGCTCTATGGAAATCTGTCCACTCTGCACTCTTTCTTTTACAACTAGGAACTTGATATCAATATACTTTGATTTTGTCGAGCTCCTGTTGTTATTGGAATATAAAACTGCAGACTTATTGTCACAATATAACTTAAGTGGTCTTTCAGTGCCTTCCAAAATACGCAACCCAGTGACAAAATTCCGCAGCCATATCCCTTGGTTTGATGCCTCATAACATGCTACAAATTCTGCGGCCATGGTGGATGAAGCTATGAGCGTCTGCTTTGCAGACCTCCAAGAAATTGCTCCGCCAGCTAACAGATAAATATAGCCTGATGTGGATTTCCTACTGTCTTGGCATCCAGCAAAATCGGAGTCGGAATATCCAATGACCTCTAACTTATCCGATCTCCTATATGTGAGCATATATTCCTTTGTTCTCTGTAAATATCGCATAACACGCTTGACTGCTTTCCAATGATCCATGCCAGGATTACTTAAATATCTGCTTAACATGCCAACTATAAACGCAATATCCGGACGCGTACATACTTGAGCATACATTAGACTCCCTACAGCCGAGGCATAAGGAATCTTCTGCATTTCTTGAATTTCAAGACTGTTCTTCGGGCATTGGCTGAGACTAAACTTGTCTCCCTTAGCAACCGGGGTTTCACCTGATTTACAATTTTGCATGCCAAATCTATTGAGTACTTTTCCGATATAGCTCCTTTGTGATAATCCCAGAATACCCCGAGAACGATCTCGGTGTATTTCGATTCCTAATACAAAGGAAGCATCACCAAGATCTTTCATTTTAAAATTCTTAGATAGAAATCTCTTGGTGTCATGCAATAAGTTTATATCGTTTGTGGCAAGCAATATGTCGTCAACATATAAAACCAAAAATATGTGTTTACTCCCACTGAACTTGTGATACACACATTCATCAACAACATTAGTTTCAAAACCATACGAAGTGAGAACTTGATGAAATTTGAAGTACCACTGACGAGAAGCTTGTTTGAGTCCATAGATGGATTTAGTCAATTTGCAAACCATATTCTTTGGGTCTCCTGACACAAAGTTTTCTGGCTGCACCATATAAATTGTTTCTTTAATGTCACCATTAAGAAAAGCTGTTTTGACATCCATCTGATGCAACTCAAGATCAAAATATGCAACAAGCGCCATAATTATCCTAAAAGAATCTTTCGAAGAAACTGGAGAGAAAGTTTCTTTAAAGTCAATTCCTTCTTTTGAGTAAAGCTTTTGGCTACAAGACGTGCCTTATACCTCTCCACATTACCATTTGAATCCCTTTTGGTTTTAAATATCCATTTACAACCTACGGGCTTCGCACCAACTGGTATAAACAATTATGCTCACATTAAGTTACCAAACAGATAATCTCTAAATAAAGTAATTTAATGACAACATCTCAAGATACCTAGCACAACATTAATACCAAGCCTTTGGGTAGTGATATTAACTGTAAGTGGTATTCTTGTTGTAATGATCAAACATTGACAATAAGTTATGTCAAATAACAAATCTATCTTTTGATGGATTTATTATTCACATTAGGTTTTCTTGACAATGGGCACATGTTTATCACCACAAAATGTGTGTGTAATTCTGCCAAGTCTTAATCATGTATTTGGACCGATAAATACCCGCATGAGATACACAGACATGAACATCAAAACATTCCATATAAAACAATCTAGACAAGAGAGATCACTTTTGTGACATCTTGTTTGAATTGACTTATATTGAGAATGTTAGAAAATTAAATTTCTGTAGACGTTGTATGAAATTACATTAAATTTAAAGATTTCTAAATTTGTGACCCCGTATATGTTATATAATCTGCAGCAATCCCAATTATATACATACATATATAAATAGAATTGACGGGTCCAAAAAAAAACTGCCCACCGAATCATTTTACAATTCCAGAAAACAGATTGCCATTTTCACAGAACAAAACAGGAAAAAACAGAATTTACATCCATAAGAAAATTCAGAATCTGATTCCAGGAAACTAAATAGAATGAATAAAGCATATCAATTCTGATAAGACACATGATATATAGGCTCTGATACCAATTGTAAACATAAATTTCTGAACATAAACCTTACACTTCGGATCATTTACCATGTGTATTATCAAGAAATCAAGACAAAATGACATACCTGAATCCATTGATGAACGGTTAAACGGAAGCGTGATTATCAATAAACTCTTTGTTATTGATTATGTTATTGCCTTCTAGTCCTTTCCCCTTTGGTGCCTTATGTTTCTCCTTGAGAGGATTTAGAAAAATGGCAGTGTTCTTTTTTTCCACTTGGGAAGGAATAGGGACCATAACCTTTTAAAGGTTGTAATTGGTTTTCAAAACTAAAAGGTTGTGGAAGTTCAAAAGGAATGAAAATCAACTTTAACCATTATTGGTTTTAATTTCTATTTATTGGTTTTCAAAACTGAAAGGTTGTGGAAGTTCAAAAGGAATGAAAACCAACTTTAACCAATATGTTTTAATTTCTATTTCTGCCCCTCATAGAAATAGAAATTATACAACTAGTATCTACACATTAGGTCCATAACACATATACCCTTAAGCCTATTAACTAAATTGAATCACTTAAATTGTAGGCTTCTTATAAATGATAACACCACATTTAATTATGTGGTCCCATTGAGACATTATCTAACAAACCTTAAATACTTGATACACTAGAGCCTTATTTTGTTAAAAAAAAAAAAATCCATCTAAATGGTTTCTAGTGGTTTTTGTTTAATTTATATACATGATTTTGTTGGAAAAAATGGTTTTTTGGTGACTTTAATTTAACATTAAAGTGTTGTGACTTTAATTAAATATTAAAGTGGGTCCCAACCATCTATTGTGTTGGGTTCAAGTAGGCCAAAAACCATTGAGAATTGAATAGAAATTGCCAAGAAATTGCCTCATTTAGATTCATGAATGGGATTTTAAAGGGTATTTAAATCATTTTTCTTGGCTAAAGGGTGTGAACCTGTTGGGCATCCAAACTTTTCATCTTTCTAGAAAGGGGGTATGGATCCTGGTTAATGGGGCTTTAATGACCAGCCATAAAGGCTGGAGGCTCTTCCTCTCTCCCTTGTACATGTATAATTGAGACCCTCTTGTCAAGTCTCAATATAGAAATTTTTGCTTTCATTTTACAAGTCAGTTTGCCAGAAAGTTCCTACTGTGAGAGAGTGCTGCCACTATTTTTGTTCGCTAAGCTAGACAGAGAGTGCTTCTGCCGTAGCTGGTTTTGACCGTCGTGTCCTGGGAGATAGACGCTGGGATTCCTCAAGCACTCGACCCGTGACGCGGCGAAATCTGTTTTAAGGAAACTGTTTCCGTGCAAGCTTCGGTTTGGTTTCTTTACCATTTTATTGTTTTGTGTATTTCTGTTGAAATTTAGTTGTAATTATCAGCATATGTTCTTGGTATATAATTTTTATTTCTTCATAAATCTATTTATTTAATTTCACAATTTAGACAACAAGCTTAAAACAGATTTTTATATATTTTCTATGAAATTGATCGAATAGATTTATATAGACAATCAGGTTAGCAGCATATGTTCTTTACCATTTGCATACTTAATTGTATTAGTATGATCTTATTTTATACGTATGGTTCATCATTCCCCTACCATTGTTTGCATGAATTTTAAGGTTATAAAAAATAATTTATGGATATTGCAATTTTGACGTGCTAATTCTATTCTAGTTTTTAATTTGTTACATGCTTATTATTTTCTAGACTAGATTACATAATTTAATGTTTTTAGAATTATTTGCATATGTTAATTGCTAAATGGTTATTGGCTTGTAACTCTTGCCTATTAATTTTAGTTTAATGTATTTGGAGTTATAGAGTTTTTATGAATTGTGTACATGATTAATTTGAATTTAATTGGGTGTATTAATGTGAATTATTTAATTGAGTGCATTAATCTAAATTATCTCATTGGGTGCATTAATCTAAATTATTTAATTGGGTGCATTAACTTTGAATTTAACTTATTTATTTGGAGTTATTAGTTTAAATGTTTATTATGAATTAATTTCATTCATAACTCATGAGTATTGAACTTTATTTTAAAGTTTTAATTTAATTGGCATTTTAATTCATTGGTTAATTTTATAAATAGTTGGCTAGATGGTTTTAATTATTTATTATATTTATTTTTTGCTTAGATTATTTGTTTGTATTTTGTTGTGGTTTTTTTTTTTCTGCTAACTTTCGTTACAGGAATACTTATGCGAAAGGGAATGGAAAAACAAATACAAAACCAAATGAATAGTATTTGGGATGTAAAAAAAAAAAAAAGTTGTTTGGACTACTAACCTTTGTGTTGAATAGGAATACCTAAGCGTGGAAAGGCTTTTGAACTAAATAGAATCCTTATGGATTGGCTATTTTATTTAAATGTTTGAAGCATGTTTTGCTTGAGATTTAGTTGGTTTGTTTACCAATTTTTAGTAGCAAGTTTTATTTGTTTGTTTTCTTAGAAGCATTTTATATGCGTGTAATTGTTATAGCAATTTTTTAAATTATTTGTAAGTTTGGAACTTGGTTTGGTTTTCTATGATAGAACCAAAGTTTTTAGCTTTGGCTAAAGTAGTTCTTATTTGTTCAGAAATGACCACTAAGACGGATTTGGTTTCAAACCTTTGGAGTTTGAGGAAGTCTTTGGGTTTAATCATTTTATTCCCAAAGTGTTGGAAAACTGTGTTTGGAGAAAGTCTTTGGTTATAATTTGATTATGTCCAAAGTGTTTTGGTTTTTGAGAAAGGAAACCAAATTTTAGCATTAGCTAAAGTATTTATGATTTTATTCAGAAATAATGGGCTTAGTTCCGGGAGTACCGGTTAACTTTTATGAGTGGTGTAATTCTGGTAGCAAATTTTATTTGCTTGGAAATCGGTTTGTTATAACCTGGTTTATCCCCTGGAAATCTTAATTTTAAAATTGTTTCCTATAGACTAAGAGTCAACATGCTCTTGGATGTTTTGTCAAAAGGTTAACTGGGTTTTAAGTGAGACTGATGTGACCCCTCCAGTCTTCCTGGGAACATTCCTGACCATGTTCGATTCTAGGTTAAACAGTGAGACTAGTTTTGAATTAAATTTCCATCTGAGGGATTTTCTAAGGGTTAAGTTTAATTTCTGGAATCACAAAAGTGAAATTCTGTTGTGATGTTTCAGAAATGGCTTCAAAATGTGACAAACAGAAATGTTGTTCCACCTGACAACCTTTGCCTCACAAGATTCTTGAAGGAAGATCTTGAGAGATCAAGTATGATTAAAGGAAATCATAAGATTGCATTAAAATTTCTCTGAATTGATCAGAGGCAATTAGTATGGTATCCTTGTGTTATTTATAGCATTTATGATTGCTATGTGACTTTGCTTGAAAGCAAAGATGAGACAACCTGTTATAGTGGGTGAATATTTTTTGGACTTTTAAATTCCAAATATATTCTTAAATTGGTGGCTCCTAGTGAGTACAAGATCACTGATCATAGAGATAGAAAACTGGTGGTTCCTAGGAGATGTTAGACCACTGGCTACACAGTTATGGGATTGTGGTTCCTAGTAGTGAACAGATTACTGATCACATGTCAAGACATCATGGTTCCTAGTAGTGGAGAGACTACTGGTCATATGTCAAGACATGATGATTCCTAGTAATGAGAGTCTATTGATCTTATGTCAGGACGGTGTGATTCCTAGTAGTAAAGTGACTGCTGATCATAGGTTAAGACATTGTGATTCCTAGTAGTAGAAAGTCTACTGACCACATGCTGAGAAATTAGTGATTCCTAGTGATAAGACTACTGGCCATGTTATGAAGTTCCGAATAGTAGACTATTGAACACTAGATTTGTGTTTCCTAATAGTAAGACTATTGACTTCAGAATGATAGGTTGGACCAAATATATTTTGGTGCCTAATTCGGTTGATGACATTCTGGGAATGTATTTACTGTGATATGATTTTGAGAGTTTCATAATCATTGTGACACAAGGAATTGTTTAAAACACTGTATGAATTTTTGGAAAAGGCCAAAAGGTTTTGTATAAATTCTACAAAGAAGATTTAATTATCTGACTCTGAATTGAGGAGGATAATAGAAAGAAAGGAGGGAGCACCTCTTTAGTAAAGGCCAATGTCATTGAGCATGGCAAATCTTCTGGGATGAGGAAGAAGCCCCCCATGAACAAGGGCTCTATGCTGGGGCCAAGGGGTGGTGTTGCAAAGAACTTGGCATACAAGCCGCGGGAACCTAGTTATCGGTTCTTTGGGAAGTGCTACAACTATGGTAGCGAGGGGTTTTAGTTTTACTAGGGCTACACGCCACATCTGCTCCGAGAAGGTGCTGTTTACAACTTTCGAACTAGTTACAAATGGTAAGAAGTTGTTTATGGGAAACTCTACTACCTCATTTGTTGAGGGAAAGGTGGTCCTGAAGTTAACCTCAGGAAAATAGCTAACCTTGAGCCAAGTCCTGTATGTTCCGGACATTCGTAAGAATCTTGTCTTTAGGTCTCTTCTCAGTAAACATGTTTTTGCATGGTTTTTTAGTCTGACAAGGTCGTTCTGACGAAACACAAGTGTGAAACTTGTGTTGAAGCGAAGTAGACAAGATCCCGTATGAGTTATGGAAAGGCGTTAAGCCTTCATATAAATTCTTACGAATGTGGGGGTGTCTTGCAATTGTGGCGCTTCCTACACCCTAACGGGTTAGGAAAGGCCCGAAATCCGTGGATTATATATTCATTGGTTATGCACATAATAGTAGTGCATATCGGTTTCTTGTACATAAGTCTGAAACTTCAGACATTCATAGGAATACCATCATAGAGTCAAGGAATGCATGTTTCTTAGAAGACATTTTTCCTTACCGAACCCAAGAAGGGGTTCCGAGGTTTTAGAGCAATTTGATGAGCTTGCTAGTGATGATGATCATTTTGATGATCAAGTTGAGAATCAAGGTGATGATCAGCCTAGAAGGAGTAAGAGGGCTAGGATGTCCAAGTCTTTTGATCCAGACTTCTTGACTTATGGTTGAGAACGAACCTCAAACTTTCCACGAAGTTTGACTTCTCCTGAGAGTCCTTGATGGAAAGAAGCGATCAAAAGTAAATTGACTCCATCTTACAGAACCACACCTGGGAGTTGGTAGATTTACCTCCAGGTTGTATGCCTTTAGGCTGCAAATGGATTTTTAAAAGAAAGATGAAGCCGATGGGTCTTTTGACAAGTATAAGGCGAGGCTCGTTATCAAAGGGTACAGGCAACGAGAAGGCCTGGATTACTTTGATACATACTCACTTGTAATTAGGATAACATCCATTCGCATGGTGATTGCGTTAGCGGCTTTACGCAATCTGGAGATACACCAGATGGATGTAAAGACAGCTTTCTTAAATGGGGATTTGAATGAAGAAATCTACATGGAGCAACCTGAAGGGTTTTCAGCTCCAGGGCAAAGCAAGAAAGTCTGTAAACTTGTCAAATCATTGTATGGTTTGAAGCAAGCGTCTAAACAATGGCATGAGAAGTTTGACAACATAATGTTGTCAAGTGGGTTTAGAATCAACGAATGTGACAAGTGTGTTTATGTCAAAGACACTGATAGAGGTTATGTCATTTTGTGTCTTTATGTTGATGATATAGGTAGTAATGATGAAATGATTAAAACTACCAAGAAGTTATTAAATTCTAAGTTTGACATGAAGGATATGGGCATTGCAGATGTTATTCTGGGAATTAAGATTACTAGATGTAACGTCCTCAAAAATAAACCCATAATACATAATATTAACATGCGGAATCATAAGGAAATAAAGTATCTTATTCCATTCATCAGAGTACCATGAAATAAAACATCATAATAAATGCCCTACGGGCTTACATCTTGCCAAGCCAACACTTGGACACAATCTCATGAGTTCTAACTCAAAACAAATAAAGCCCTGGGCTTGAATGTTTACATAATCCAAATAAACAACTAAAAATAAATAAAACAGGTCTTCAAGTCCAAATCCTCACAAGCTAAGTCTTTGGAGGTAGTGAACCACCTGAACCTGAAAATGAAGTTCCCATATAGGGTGAGCCACAGCCCAGTAGAGAAATACTAAACCAAGCATAAGAATTAACTAAAGCATTAGCATTCGATACATGGTTAACACAAGATAATCAATTTCCAATTTCATGACACGAATGTCTACATTGTCTATGACACCTTTCACTTTCCAATATTTATTCAACTTTCCAATTATATTATTATGGCTCAGAACCTGGCCAACTATAATAGTGATCCAAATGTCACAAGATAAATGAGACTAAAGCTCAAACCACAACACTTCCATACTTCCAACTGATACACATTATAATGATGTATCACAAAACACTTCAATATAAATAAGCACACATAAAAGTGATGCTAATGGAGTCCATCCCCTATCTCCTCCCAAACAAATCCGGTTTAGAGGTCCATCCCCTATCTTCCCCTAAACCGTGGAGTTCATCCCCTATCTCCTCCAAACAAAATGCATATGCAATGAAACACACAATTGCCATATACAACACATAATCAATACAAGCAATGTTCTGTATTAATTCAACAGTCAACGTAATGACATAATTCCAGTTATACCTAAGCCACATGCAAGGTCTACAACAATCAATGGCTATCCTCCACCGATAGCCCAAAACAGTTATTTCTAAAAGAAGAAATAAATACACAATGAATGTAAATTCAACGGTCTCATAGGTAAGTATTTAAACTACCCAACTATAACATTAATCTCATAATTTCCCAACTTCATGAATTAAACCCAATTCCACATTTCCCTTAAATTAATTATACAGATTAATCTAAGCCAAAACCCTAAGGTTTCTCCCAAAATTACCCAACTACCCCCACATACCAAAATACCACCCTTAGGATTAAAACGTATAAATGGAGTAGGAAATCCCTACCTCGAAGCAAGAACCCCAAAAGAAGAAGACGGAGATGATAGCCCAAACTCCAAAGTGCTCCAAATCACAACCGTTCAGATTAAATGAAAGCCCTCACTCTCCTCTATCTTATTTGTAAAGCAACTAGGGTAAAAACACACCCTAACTAGATCAAACCTAGGAGAGAAGGTGAGTTGGGAGAGAGAAAACTCGTAATAGGGTTTCTGGATCAAAAGTTGTAAAAAAAATGATTTTAAAAACTGTTTCTGCGTATTTAAACTGGACAGGCTCGCTCGAGCGAAGACATGGTCGCTCGAGCGACCAGACACAAAAATCCACGCTCGAGCGAAGAAAAGCTCGCTCGAGCCAAAAACTCGATGCTTCAGGTCTGCAACCCAGAAGCTCGCTCGAGCGACGAAATGCTCGCTCGAGCGAAGAACTCGAAAACATACACCTCGCTCGCTCGAGCGAAGAAATGCTCGCTCGAGCCAAGAAACACATCTATCAGGTCTAAGTACTGGACGCAAAGCTCGCTCGAGCGAAGGAACCCTGGCTCGAGCGAAGAAACAAAACAAGGACCGACCTCGCTCGAGCGAAGAGAAGCTCGCTCGAGCGACCAAGCCAAAAACTGAACATGCAGACTTGGTTTCTAAACCCAACCAATCTGCAACCAACCTGCTAAACACATCCTATAACCCAAGAATAAGGAATTAAAGGACACAACAACAAATATAACAGCGGAATCCACGGAACGTAAGTCCGGATACAATAATCAAATGGGAAAAAGACCGGGGTCGCTATAACCTCCCCCCTTAAAAGAATTTCGTCCCCGAAATTAAGCATGAGTTTGTAAAAACAAGTTTTTTCTTAATTCCCAATGATATATAAAACAATAATCAACAACTTGACCAATATTGGTCACTTCATCTCTTATCAAAGAGGCATCTCACAATATGTATAAACCACATATAATTCAACCTGCACCATATTATGCATTATTCCTTTCAATGTTAACAAATTCCATATCATATTCAATCTCATGATATAAACAACACATTCAATATATAAATGTTATATTCCACTTCCATAAAAAGGCAAGTTCAAAATGCTAACATTAAATCCAAAACATTCTCAATGTTTTCCAACTTAAGACATATATAAAATTCTCAAGTTCAACAATATTACAAAAATCTATATATAAGATTTCTAATCACTAAACATGTCCGGATATTCTCACGGACTTCCAACTCACGTTCCCAGTGGCTTCCTCCACTCCGTGATGTTTCCACAAAACTTTCACCAAAGGGATGGTTTTGCCTCGCAAAATCTACCGCCTATCAAGACTCGAATCGGTCTCTCCTCATGACGAGATCCTCATCCTCATCAACAACTAAGTCAGTCCAATCCAACACGTGCGATGGATCCGGCTCATACTTCCGAAGCATACTCACATGAAACACGTCATGAACTCCGGATAACTGCGGTGGCAAAGCTAAACGATAGCAGCCTCGCCAATCCTCTCAAGGATCTCAAAAGGCCCAATAAACCGAGGGGACAACTTCCCGCTCTTCCCAAACCTCATCAAACCCGCCTAGGTGATATCTTCAAAAGACATGATCACCCACCTCAAATACCAAAGGTCTCCTCCTACGGTCGGCATAAGATTTCTGACGACTCTGTGCTGTAACAAGCCTCTTACGGATAAGCTCAACTTTCTCCGTTTCCCGTTTCCTCACCAACTCCGGACCCAACAAAGGTGCATCACCTACCTCACCTCGGCCCAACAAACAGGAGATCTACACGGTCGGCCATACAAGGCCTCAAACGGTGCCATACCAATACTAGACTGAAAACTGTTGTTGTAGGCAAACTCCACTAATGGCAAGTGCCTCTCCCACGACCCACTAAAGTCGAGAACACAACCCCGAAGCATATCCTCAAGGATCTGAATAGTACGCTCGGACTGTCCGTCAGTCTGAGGATGATAAGCCGTGCTAAAGGTCAACTTAGTGCCTAAAGCACTCTGCAAACTCTGCCACAACCTGGCAGTAAAACGAGGATCTCTATCTGAGACGATCGTCACTGGGACCCCGTGCAACCTCACTATGTCCCGAATATAAGTCGGCAAGATGATCTACCGAATCTCTAACACACGCATAGGAATGAAGTGCGCCGACTTCGTCAACCGGTCTACACACCCACCCAAATAGCATCACTACACTACCCTGAGTCCTCGGAACGAAGTCCAACGAAGTCCTGCTGACTTCCACTCTTCCACTCAAGGCAATAGTTGCAACAAACCCGCTCTGCTCATGTTCGGCCTTCACTTGCTGACAAGTAAGGCACTTAGACACGAATGCTGCCACATCTCTCTTCATACCCCGCCACCAAAACTGGCGACCCAAATCCCGATACATCTTAGTACCTCCCGGATGCACCGCAAGGCGCGAATGATGAAACTCTCGGAGTACCTCCTCTCGGCAAGACTCCGGCACAAACAGACGGTCTCGGTATCTCACACTCAGGTCGGGATACACCGTCAAACCCTTCTCAACCTTCCCATTAGAAATCTTCTCTCGGAGAGATTCTACCTCAAGATCAGCCCTCTGAGCTTCTAACACTCGAGTCACAAGTGTAGGCTGTGCAACAACAGAAAATAAGGCCGCAGCCTCAACGGATTCGCCCAGATGCAAATCAAACTCCCCAACTGCACCCAACATTTCCCACTCCCGGATGGCTATACTAGCTAAGTCACCAACAGATTTCTACTAAGGGCATCGGCCACACCATTGGCCTTCCCCGGATGATAGTGCAACTCGAAGTCATAATCCTCAATGAACTCCATCCACCTCCTCTGCCTCAAATTCAAGTCTTTCTGTGTAAACAGATATTTCAGACTCTTATGATCCGAGAATACCTCGAACCTCTCACCATAAAGATAATGCCTCCAAATCTTCAAGGCAAAAATCACAGCTGCTAATTCTAAATCATGCGTAGGGTAATTCTTCTCATGAATTTTCAACTGACGTGAGCCATAGGCAACCACTTTCCCCTCTTGCATTAACACACAACCCAGACCCTCTCGTGAGGCATCACAATAGACTGCATAACCCAACCCAACCCTCTCTCCGGAATAATCAAGACTGGAGCGGTGGTCAGTCTAACTTCAACTCCTGAAACGACTTTTCACAAGTCTCACTCCATACAAATTTGACTCCCTTCCGAGTCAATCTAGTCAACGGTGAAGCTAACCTGGAGAAATCTTTCACAAACCGACGGTAATACCCAGCTAATCCCAGAAAACTGCGGATCTCAAACACACTCTTAGGCTGTGCCCAATCTTGCACTGCCTCAGTCTTGGATGTATCAACAGACACCCCTTCCCCAGAAACTACATGGCCTAAGAACTTCACCTCTTCTAGCCAGAACTCACACTTCCCGAACTTAGCATAAAGCTTATGGGCTCTAAGTAACTCAAGCACCACTCTCAAGTGTTCCTCGTGCTCCTCCCTCGAAGGTGAATAAATCAGAATGTCGTCCACAAAGACGACCACAAAACGATCCAAGAATTCCCGGAAGATCCGGTTCATCAAATCCATAAACACTACCGGTGCATTGGTGAGCCCAACGGCATCACCAGGAACTCATAGTGGCCATACCGCGTACGGAATGCCGTCTTCGGAATATCCTCCTCTCTGACCCTCAACTGGTGGTAACCCGATCTCAAATCTATCTTAGAGAAACAACGGGAACCCTTCAACTGGTCAAACAAATCATCAATACGGGGCATAGGATACTTATTCTTAACCGTAGCCCGATTCAATTTCCTGTAATATACAATCTCAAAGCACCACCTTTCTTCTTAGCAAAGAGGGCCGGTGCTCCCCACGGCGAAACACTAGGACGGATATAGCCCTTATCTAACAACTCCTGGAGTTGAACCTTCAACTCAACTAACTCGGCTGGGGCAAAACGGTAAGGTGCCATAGAAATCGGCGCCGTGCCGGGCACTAAATCAATAGAGAACTCAATCTCTCGCTGAGGTGGCAAACTAACAAGATCCTCGGGAAAAACGTCCGAATACTCACAAACCACCCTCGGCAACACCTGGGTCTCATCACCCTCACTAATCGAAAGACTAGCAAGTAGACCACTAAGCTCACTCCGCCCTCGCGGATCATAACCCGGTGGCAAAACACTACCAACCCGATCCCCCAGAAAACGAAAACACCCCGTTCACGGTACAACAAGTGACCCTCTGACGGTAGCAATCAATAACTGCTCGGTATGACGATAACCAGTCCATACCCAAAATAACATCAAAGCCCTTCATGGGCATAACTACAAAAGAGAAAGGGATTCTATGATCATCGACCTCTATATCACAACCCCTAACACCTTGTTTCAAAATCAATTCACCCCCAAGAGGTGACACTACACAAATAGGAGACGCTAACTGTGCTAACTCCAACTCCAAAACAGATGCAAATGCAGCAGACACAAAGGAATGAGATGCACCCGTATCGATCAAAACACTAGCAACTGAATTGCAAAACAAGAAGGTACCTCTCACCACCGATGGAGCCGGTACAAGATCCTGCGCGGTAACAGCATACACGCGCCCAGATGACCTCTGATCAACCTGCTCACCCCTAGGAGCATAAGACTGCTGCACAGACTGGGACGAAGAAGCCCCCTGATTGGCCCTCGAGGCCTGAACTGACTGAGCAGGCAGCTGACTCTGAGTCTGCCTCGAACCAGATGCACCAGATGTGCCACCCAACTGTGGGCAAAACCTCTTCATGTGCCCGGCTGACCGCACTGAAAACAAGAGAGCGGCTGGCCTCTACCCTGACTCTGGCTCTGAGATCGAGCCGTAGAAGATGCTGCTCTCTGAACTCCTCCCCTCTGAGGACAAACTGGAGACTTGTGGCCCAGCTGGCCACACTTGAAACAGGTAATGTCTCCCTGACTGCCTTTCCCAGAACTAGCACTCGGCACTGGAAAAGTGGATCTAGAAAAACTACTCTGAGGCTGCTGAGGAGTGAAACCTCTCTGCCTCCTGCCATCACTCTGGCCATCCTGACTCCTCTTGGAGCCTTTCTCCTGCCTTTCCCCTCTTCCTGCATCATAGTCTCGGTATGGGCTGCTGCATCAACCAATCGCCCAAAATCCCTAATCATAGATCCGACAACTCTCAACATGAGGCCACGCCTCAACTTCTTCTCAAACTCAATGCAACGGCGTTCCTCAGTCGCCACCAACTCAGGTGCAAACCTGGACAAACTAGTGAATGCAGCCTCAAACTCGGCCACTGATAAACTGTTCTGCTCAAGATGGCGGAACTGATCTCTCAACTTCTCCTGAACAGCTGGAGACAGGTACTTCTCCTGAAAAAGCATCAACAAAAGCCTTCCAAGTACCTCCAATACGACCCTTGGTGAACTTCCACCACTGACCTGCATCCCCTTCAGCTGGAACGATGCCAAGGTCACCTTCAACCCCTCGTCTTCGATGCCAAGCATCTCAAACGTTTTCGTTGTCTGTTCGAGCCACTCATCAGCCTTAAGCGGCTCTTTAGGATCCCCCAAAACTCATCCGGATTGGACCGGAAGAACTCCCTCTTCAGAAAAGAAGGTCCTGCATCTGCAGCAACAGCAACCTGGGCTGGATTCGCAGCCCTCAGAATGTCAACTGACGCCTGAAATGCCCCTGCTATCCCTTGGGCCAAAGCACCCATAAACTGCTGTCCTACTGGCTCGGCCACATTGGCCTGGCCAACACCCTCCTGAACTGCCGGAATTTCCTCCGGTATAGGCACTTCCTGCCTGGCCTGCCTACCACGCCTACCACGACCTCGTCCTCGTCCTGACATCCTAATAAAGGAAACAAAGACGTTAGCACTCTAAATAATGTGCCAAAACTATAACACTCACGTCCTAATACATTGGACAACAATAAATCACACCACGTAAGCACATAATCACATAAGCACCTACGAATTTCATTCCTGGATAATGATAGTCCCGAGGCGCCACTAAAGTTCCGGTTGGAAACAACATTGATCAAGTGCCTTTCCAACAAGACTTTCAGAGACTCAAGGATCCAATCAACATCCAGAAACTACATTCCATACCCACATAATCACATAAACATGTTATCATATAAGCATGTAATCATTACACTAAGTCTCTATCAAACGAGACGAACCCATTGTGATACTAATCACTTCCCACGTACCCAAAGTATTCAAACCCGGTACGCTCTGATACCAAGTTGTAACGCCCTCAAAAATAAACCCATAATACATAATATTAACATGCGGAATTATAAGGAAATAAAGTATCTTATTCCATTCATCAGAGTACCATGAAATAAAACATCATAATAAATGCCCTACGGGCTTACATCTTGCCAAGCCAACACTTGGACACAATCTCATGAGTTCTAACTCAAAACAAATAAAGCCCTGGGCTTGAATGTTTACATAATCCAAATAAACAACTAAAAATAAATAAACAGGTCTTCAAGTCCAAATCCTCACAAGCTAAGTCTTTGGAGGTAGTGAACCACCTGAACCTGAAAATGAAGTTCCCATATAGGGTGAGCCACAGCCCAGTAGAGAAATACTAAACCAAGCATAAGAATTAACTAAAGCATTAGCATTCGATACATGGTTAACACAAGATAATCAATTTCCAATTTCATGACACGAATGTCTACATTGTCTATGACACCTTTCTATGACACTTTTCCAATATTTATTCAACTTTCCAATTATATTATTATGGCTCAGAACCTGGCCAACTATAATAGTGATCCAATGTCACAAAATAAATGAGACTAAAGCTCAAACCACAACACTTCCATACTTCCAACTGATACACATTATAATGATGTATCACAAAACACTTCATTAAATAAGCACACATAAAAGTGATGCTAATGGAGTCCATCCCCTATCTCCTCCCAAAAATCCGGTTTAGAGGTCCATCCCCTATCTTCCCCTAAACCGTGGAGTTCATCCCCTATCTCCTCCAAACAAAATGCATATGCAATGAAACACACAATTGCCATATACACACATAATCAATACAAGCAATGTTCTGTATTAATTCAACAGTCAACATAAATGACATAATTCCAGTTATACCTAAGCCACATGCAAGGTCTACAACAATCAATGGCTATCCTCCACCGATAGCCCAAAACAGTTATTTCTAAACAAGAAATAAATACAACAATGGATGTAATTCAACAGTCTCATAGGTAAGTATTTAAACTACCCAACTATATCATTAATCTCATAATTTCCCAACTTCATGAATTAAACCCAATTCCACATTTTTCCCTTAAATTAATTATACAGATTAATCTAAGCCAAAACCCTAAGGTTTCTCCCAAAATTACCAAACACTACCCCCACATACCAAAATACCAACACTTAGGATTAAAACGTATAAATGGAGTAGGAAATCCCTACCTCGAAGCAAGAACCCAAAAGAAGAAGACGGAGATGATAGCCCAAACTCCAAAGTGCTCCAAATCAACAACCGTTCAGATTAAATGAAAGCCCTCACTCTCCTCTATCTTATTTGTAAAGCAACTAGGGTAAAAACACACCCTAACTAGATCAAACCTAGGAGAGAAGGTGAGTTGGGAGAGAGAAAACTCGTAATTAGGGTTTCTGGATCAAAAGGTAAAAAAAATGATTTAAAAAACTGTTTCTCTGCGTATTTAAACTGGACAGGCTCGCTCGAGCGAAGACATGGTCGCTCGAGCGACCAGACACAAAAATCCACGCTCGAGCGAAGAAAAGCTCGCTCGAGCCAAAAACTCGATGCTTCAGGTCTGCAACCCAGAAGCTCGCTCGAGCGACGAAATGCTCGCTCGAGCGAAGAACTCGAAAACATACACCTCGCTCGCTCGAGCGAAGAAATGCTCGCTCGAGCCAAGAAACACATCTATCAGGTCTAAGTACTGGACGCAAAGCTCGCTCGAGCGAAGGAACCCTGGCTCGAGCGAAGAAACAAAAACAAAGACCTCGCTCGAGCGAAGAGAAGCTCGCTCGAGCGACCAAGCCAAAAACTGAACATGCAGACTTGGTTTCTAAACCCAACCAATCTGCAACCAACCTGCTAAACACATCCTATAACCCAAGAATAAGGAATTAAAGGACACAACAACAAATATACAGCGGAATCCACGGAACATAAGTCCGGATACAATAATCAAATGGGAAAAAGACCGGGGTCGCTATATAACACTGCAAGATAACTTGAGAAGTTTAGCGGATCAGATACGAGTGTGTCTCGCACCTGTAGACTTAAGTCTACATTTTACCAAGAATAATAAAGAAAATGTCTCTCAGTTAGAATATTCTCGGGTATTGGAAGTTTAATTTATCTGATGAGTTGTACTAGGCCGAATATAGCTTACTCGGTAGCAGGCTTAGTAGATACACAAGTAATCCTGATGCTTCTCATTGGAAGGGCATTGTGCGGGTGTTAAGGTATTTACGCTACACTCGGGATTATGGGCTGCATTATACTCGATATCCAGCGGTGCTTGAAGGCTATAGTGACGCGAATTGGATATCAGATATAAAGGACTCAAAGTCCACTAGTGGATATGTCTTCACTCTTGGTGGGGCAGCCATGTCTTGGAAATCTTCCAAGCAAACATGTATATCTAGATCAACGATGGAATCAGAGTTTATTGCTTTGGATAAAGCAACGGAAGAAGCTGAATGGCTTCGCCATTTCATTGAAGATGTTCCACGTTGGTCTAAACTTGTGCTAGCTATTTGTATTCATTGTGATAGTCAATCTGCAATTGGTAGGGCACAGAGTAATATGTATAATGGAAAGTCTAGACATATCCGTCGTAGACATAATTCCATACGACAACTACTCTCGAATGGAGTTGTCTCTATAGACTTTATAAAGTCTAAGGACAACATTGCGAATCCGCTAACCAAAGGGTTAAATCGAGTGTTAGTCGAAACGTCGTCAAAAGGAATGGGATTGAGGCCTTTGGAAGTTACCGGAATGGAAACCCAACCTAGTTGATTGGAGATCCCAAGATCTAGGTTCAATGGGACAACCTAATTGAGTGTAACGGTGGTATGTCACTGAGGAGGTTAAACCTCCAGCCATTCCTTCTATCAGTGATACCTGCAAGTGTAGAGGTTAAGTTGAGCTTTTAATGACTCTAGTGTGTTAAGCTGTTGAGCTAAGTATAGCAGGATACTCAAGTAGAGTCACCTATGTGAGTGTGAAGTGGGGCCGCTTCTAGAAGAATTAGGTAGGCCAAGATTCTTTGAAACCACTCGCTGAACCAGGCTAGTGCCTAGGGCCATACAGGCCACACCAGTGAGAACAGAATGGTGGTAGGAGTAATTCCCGTGTGAGATCTATTGTCTCAGTTTACATAAACGGCAGACCAGTTCAAGATGTCATATTTACTGATCAGCCAGTAAACTCGATAGGTTTTCACTGGGAGAGGTTCAAAGCCAAAAGCTACCTTCTCTAATGTCGGGGTTAGTTCGTTGTACTCTCTCTCCCAGTCATTATTGTTGAACGGTGTCTGTTTGTTGAGTCATTCGGTCAATTTTTATTCATGTGGGGGATTATTGGAAAAAATGGTTTTTTGGTGACTTTAATTTAATATTAAAGTGTGGCGACTTTAATTAAATATTAAAGTGGGTCCCAACCATCTATTGTGTTGGGTTCAAGTGGGCCAAAAACCATTGAGAATTGAATAAGAAATTGCCAAGAAATTGCTGGGATTTTAAAGGGTATTTAAATCCTTTTTCTTGGCTAAAGGGTGTGAACCTGTTGGGCATCCAAACTTTTCATCTTTCTGGAAAGGGGGTATGGATCCTGATTAATGGGGCTTTAATGACCAGCCATAAAGGCTTTTCATCTTTCTAGAAAGGGGGTATGGATCCTGGTTAATGGGGCTTTAATGACCAGCCATAAAGGCTGGAGGCTCTTCCTCTCTCCCCTATACATGTATAAATTGAGACCCTCCTGTCAAGTCTCAATATAGAAATTTTTGCTTTCATTTTACAAGTCAGTTTGCCAGAAAGTTCCTACTGTGAGAGAGTGCTGCCACTGTTTTTGTTCGCTAAGCTAGACAGAGAGTGCTTTTGCCATAGCTGGTTTTGACCGTCGTATACTGGGAGACAGATGTCGGGATTCCTCAAGCACTTGAGCCGTGACGCGGCGAAATCTGTTTTAAGGAAACTGCTTCCGTGCAGGCTTCGGTTTGTTTTCTTTACCATTTTATTGTTTTGTGTATTTCTGTTGAAATTAGTTGTAATTATCAGCATATGTTCTTGGTATATAATTTTGATTTCTTCATAAATCTATTTATTTAATTTCACAATTTAGACAACAGATTTAATATAAAACTAAGGGTTGTTTGGATATGTGTGGACAAGGGATTTGAGGTCAAATTGATAAAATGTAATAAAAGCAGACAAGTTAATGGATAATGTTACAATACACACACCTTTTGTGTACCATCATAACCAAATCATTTTCTGTCATAATAACATAATGGATCACAACCAAACACGTTTGAGGTATAACCAAATACTCTTTGGTCATAAGTCATAACCAACATCGCAATGTCATAATGTGTCATAACCAAACACCAATTAGTGCAAAACCAAAAACCTCTTTGTAATAACCAAAATAACAACCACACGAGCTTATATAACTAAGAGTAATAAAAAGTCGAAACACCATAATAAATCATAACCAAATGTCACAAAGTCAAATGGTACACTCCTTTTTCATGTTTATAAAATTTCCGAAGTTAAATATATATATATATAGTAGTATAACTACAAAGAGAATTCATGACTTGATTTCAATTTACTATTTGATGTGGTTATTTCAAATTATAGGTGAAACTATGGTATATGAAATTGAGTTATTATTCTTGAATAATTAAGATGAAATACTTGAGATTTGACATCCATCGTTTATACTAGTTTTAATCGTTGCCAAGTGTAAAACCCAAGTTATGTGTAGAATAATTTTATGGGATAGATTAGTAATTAAATTAATTTATATGGGTCATTTAGTAATATCAAGAAATTAGTTATGAGATGGTATTATAATTTCTATAACTTAGATGAGTAATTTTGTAATTTTGAGAAACTAGGTTATGAAGCCACCATCTTGGTTATTAAGTCAACATCTTGGTTGCCGTTCAAAAAAAAAAAAAAAAAACTTGGGGAAAACAAAGGCCTCGTGAATCGTTTTTGGAGGTTGCTGCTCAAGGGTTTGAAAAGTTAAAAAAAAAAAAAAAAAAAAAAGAAGAAGAAGAAGAAGAAAGAGGGAAGATTTATAGAGTGGTGATTTTGATCTAATCATCTCTTAGAGGTAAGATTTATTTTATTGTATACCTATTTATAAATTTAGTTTTAATATATCAATAGATGATTTGTATGGGCATATATGATTAAATAATCATATTGATGTAGTCCATGTTGGGGGTGTCAATTTTGCCGGACTTTAAAGTGTATTTTGCATTCCGTTTGAGTGGTTTGTATTTTGGGATTGATATGTGATGGGTTAAGTTTAATGGTGGTGTGTTTGTGGGATACAAGATTGGCCGCAAGCAGTTACAAATTTATACATGTTTATAAACAGCAATAGAATAATGTAAGTTTCGAAAAAAATTGTCTAAGCCGTAGTGGCTCTGTTTCGGTGCTGAGGTTTAGAAACTAACGATAGACTGTAGGATTAGCTTATTCTTTTATAAAGAAAATAATGATGGATGCATCATGGTGATCAATAATAATTGTTTATGTGGTGTAATATTTTATTAGGTTTGTGAGATTGAGGTGGATCTTGGTAATTTGAGATTAGCTTGGGAAATATTATTTTAGTTGTTTGAGGTAAGTAACCCTTTATTACTGTTGGTTCATTTTTATTTCTATTGAATTGTTTAAAATTATAAATATTTATTTATAGCCTTCCCGTTCTCTTAAAATAAAATATGGGTCAAGTATAAAACAATATTGAATATTGTTACAAAAATTATTTGAATATTTTGTGAAACTATTCTGAAAATTGCACCAAATGTTTATTCTGAAAATATCGTATATTTTATTTAAAAGTTGTGTATTGTTTGAATTTTGAACATCATTCTAGTCTGACTATGATTTGGACCCTAGCCAATGAGGGTTATTTATTGGCATAGGAACTAGTTTCTTTTGGGGCTTTACCATTGGCCTATGTGTGGTTCTGGGCCTTGTCACGGGCTAAGTGACCGTAGTCACCAAGACTTGGGTTTGTGAATCGCATCATTGAACCATTTGAATATTGAACCATCTATTTGAACAACGAAATTTCTTCGAATTATCTCATTGTCTTTTTAATTAGAATGTATTGCTACACTGTTTATTTTCAACTATGAACCCATCTTACAAAATAATTGTTTATTTATTGAATTATAGTAAAAATATATTTATTGGTTATCGACTATTTTTTTGTATACTTGATCCAGCTAGCAGCGATGGTTGGTTATTTAGTGGGTTGTCTAGCTTACCCTTATTTTATTTTTTTCAAATTCTGAGGAGTAGAGCTGCGTGGGGTTTTTATTTGTGGAAGTGCCGAAAGTAGGACTATGATTTAAGTACTTGAATTATTATTTTGTTAGTGGATTATATTAGTGGACTTGGTGGACAATTTCAAACGATAAGAATTAATTTTTTTTTTTTTATGGATTTTGGCATTATGATAATTGAGGATTTAATTTGAGTATTTTACATTGTTGGTTTATGTGATTGGACTCTTAGCCTTACATGCTCACTTAGATGAGTGTGCGGTGTTATCACGGAGCTTGGGGCGTGGCAATTTTGTGGTATCAGAGCCGGGTTGTAATTTTAAAGGTTGGTATAGAATAGTGGTAAGATTGGGTAGATGTAGGATTGGGAATGCTTATAATTTGGTATAATGTTAATTTTATTTACATGTTATAGGGACTTGAGAATGGAATAAGATGAGGTTTTATTATTGATGCATATAGGTTGCAATGGAACATAAGGAGACATTGGAAAATATGGCTAGGAATACACGCCAGGGTCAAATGAATCGACGGACTGGTAATAATAACCGGCGAGGGAATGTGACTAATAATGGTAGTGGTTCTCAAGCAGTTGGAGAAAATCAGGGGCAAGAGTTAGGACAACAAGAACAAGCTGCAATCCCCAATCCAGTTGGGATAGTTCAAGTGATTCAGACTTTGGCCAGGGTGGTACAACAACAAACCACCATAGGGAATAACTTGACTAGACTTATGGAGTAGCAACAGATGCAACCAGCTGTTGGGCCACAACTGAGGCCACGTTGTGACATTACTGAGTTTAAGAAGATAGCCTTGGCATTTGACGGAGCCACAGACCCTTTAGAGGCTAAAAAATGGCTGACAGAAATGGAAAAGTTGTTTCCCGTTTTTGAGTGTACGGATGATCAGAAGGTGACCTATGTTATGTTTATGCTACAAGGGATAGCTAATGATTGGTGGCAAATGGAGAAGTGCATACATGAGCATGATGCCAACCCATATACATGGGAAAGGTTTAAGAATGCATTTAATGAGAAATACTTACATAGGAGTGTTCATCTACAAAAACAGAGGGAATTTTCGAAGTTGGAGCAAGGGAATAAGACAGTTACAGAATATGACGCCGAGTTTGCGAAGTTATCTAAATTTGCACCAGCATTTTTAGCAGACGAGGATAACAGAGCACGAAAGTTCGAAGGTGGGCTAAGAATGGACATTATGCAACAGGTGGTTCCTTTCGAGTTACCTACTTTTAAAGCAGTGTTGAATAAGGCATTGTTGGTTGAGAGTGGCCTCACTAGGGCCCAAGAACAGAAGTATAAGAAGAGACCTAGTTCTTCCAACTTCTAAACTAACAACAACTCGAAAGGCAATGCTAAGAGACAAAACACTTATTTGGTTGGGAGTTGGGGAAGTTGAACTGTGGGTGGTAATGTTGACAAACAGAATATAGTGAGTGTTGTTGGAATATTGGGGCTTGCTTCTCCTGCAGGCAACAGGGGCACAAGATAGCTGATTGCCCATACTAGAAGAAGTGTAAGACTGAACAGAAAGCATAGACAAATAAAGAAGCTTCAAAAGACAAAGTGTCTTTAGGAAATCAAAAGAAAAATGGAGGTCATAAGCCAAAGATTCAGGGTCGAGTGTACGCACTTATACAAAAAGATGTTCAGACTTCCAACACGGTGGTGTCATGTACTGTTTTAGTGTCTTCTGTTTATGCACATGTGTTATTTGATTTTGGTGCTACAAATTCATTAGTGTCTATGGGATTTGTTAAGAAACATAGATGGAAATGCGTCTCTAAAGAGATCGACTTATGTGTTGAAACTCCGATAGGAGGTGTTATGGTTGCTGACTTGATTTGCAAATCTCGTGTAGTTAGTATAGATGGCAGGAAATTGCTTGTAGACTTGACTGTTCTAGATATGAGGGACTTTGACATAATTCTTGGGACGGATTGGTTAGCAACCAATTATGCTTCTGTTGATTACCGAGGCAAAAGGGTAGTATTTCAGATTCCTGATCGGGTAGTGGAGTTAACACTTCTCCTCTGGTAATCTCAGCTTTGCAAGCTAGACGATTGTTAAGGAATGGCTGCGAGGGTTATTTAGCTTCTGTAAGAGATACTCGCAAAACTGAATTGAAGTTAGAGGATATTCTAGTTGTGAAGGAATTTCTCAATGTTTTTCCAGAAGGCTTACCGGGGTTGCCGCAGGTAGAGAGATTGAGTTTGCCATCGAATTGATACCCGACACGGGTCTTATCTCCAAGGCTCCGTATCGGATGGCCCCAGTAGTTTTTGAAAGAGTTGAAAGAACAATTACAAGAGTTACTAGATAAGGGCTTTATTAGGCCTAGTGTTTCTCCTTGGGCCCGTTTTATTTGTGAAAAAGAAGGAGGTAGTTTTCGCCTTTGCATTGATTATTGAGAGTTAAATAAGGTGACAATTCAAAATAAATATCCTTTGCCCAAAATAAATGGCTTATTTGATCAATTGCAAGGAGCACAAGTCTTTTTTAAGATTGATCTTTGCTCTGGCTATCATCAGTTGAAGGTTAAGGCGGAGGATATATCTAAGATAGCCTTCCAAACCAGGTATGGGCATTATGAATTTTTAGTGATGCCGTTTGGGTTGACCAATGCGCCTGCAACTTTTATGGATTTAATGAACAGAGTATTTAAACCCTTTTTAGATCAGCTTGTGGTAGTTTTTATTGATGACATTCTTGTATACTCGAAAAGTAAAGAGCAACACGAAGAGCATCTGAGAATAGTGTTACAGATATTAAGGGAGAAAAAATTGTTTGCTAAATTAAAGAAGTGTGAATTTTGGCTAGAGAGTGTATCATTTTTGGGACATGTGATATCTAAAGATGGGGTGTCTGTTGACCCTAAGAAAATAGAGGTTGTGGCAGAGTGGAATAAACCTACTAGTGTCACTGAAATTCGTAGTTTCTTGGGTTTAGTAGGATATTATAGAAGGTTTGTTGAGGGATTGTTCCAAATTTCTAAGCCTTTGACTCGTTTAACACAAAAAGAGGGATAAATTTGAGTGGTTTGATGATTATGAGAAAAATTTTCCAGGATCTAAAGAGTCGATTGGTGTCTGCTCCAGTGCTTACAGTTCCGTTCAGAGATGAAGGTTTTACCATCTATAATGATGCATCATAGATGGGCTTAGGTTGCTTCCTGATGCAGAATGACAAGGTAGTAGCATATGCGTCTAGGCAATGAAGCCATATGAGCAAAATTATCCCACGCATGATTTGGAGTTGGCTGCAGTGGTGTTTGAACTGAAAATCTGGAGACACTACTTGTATGGGGTAAAATGTGAGATATTCACTGATCATAAAAGTCTGAAGTATATTTTCACTCAAAAAGAATTGAATATGAGGCAAATGAGATAGTTGGAGCAATTAAAGGACTATGATTTGACTATCAATTATCATCTAGGAAAAGCTGATGCAGTGGCAGATGCCTTGAGTATAAAGACCCTGAGTAAGTTAGTTAGCTTAATCACTGACCAAAAGAATATCTTGGAGAATTTGCGAAGGTTGAATATCGAGATTAGATGGCACAACCATGGAGTGCAATTAGTAAACCTTAGAGTTCAACCCACATTGATTGATAGAATTGAAGATGCTTAGGGAAGAGATCTTTAGTTGCAAAAACTTAAGGTTGAAATGGAAATAAGCTACAGATGGAATTTTGTATGCAGGAAGATGGAACCTTGAGATTTGGAGAGAGGTTGTGTGCGCCTAATGATTTAGAGCTCAAGAGAGAAATCCTGAGAGAAACTCATGATTCGGGGTATATTGTACATCCAGGGAGCACTAAAATGTGTAAAGACTTGAAGAGGAACTTTTTGTGGAATAATATGAAGAGGGAAATTGCTCAGTATGTTGCTTAATGTTTGGTATGTCAACAAGTGAAAGTTGAACATCAAAGACCTGCAAGTAAGTTACAACCCCTTCCTATTTCCGAATGGAATTGGGAACATATTGTCATGGATTTTGTGATAGGGTTGCCTAGAACCCAAGGTGGTAACAATGTAATTTGGGTTATCGTTGATCAATTGACCAAATCTGCTCAATTTCTAGCTATTATGGTGGGGTTCTCCTTAGAGAGGTTTGTAAAATTGTATATCAAAGAGATTGTGAGGTTGCATGGTATTCTGGTGACCATAGTGTCTGACAGAGATAGCAGATTTGTATCTATGTTTTAGAGGAGTTTGCATACAGCTTTGGGTACTAAGTTGAATTTTAGCATTGCTTTTCATCCTTAGACTGATGGATAGTCAGAGAGAACTATTCAGACCCTGGAAGACATGTTGAGGGCTTGTGTTATTGATCTTGGAGGATCTTGGGATGAGCATTTGGCCTTAATGGAATTCTCTTACAATAACAGTTATCATACGAGCATTCAGATCGAACCATATGAGGCTTTATATAGACGAAAGTGTAGATCACCTATTTATTGGGATGATGTGGGTGAAAGGAAGTTGTTAGGGTCTGAGATTGCTCAACAAGCAGTGGATAAGATCAATCTTATTAGAGAGTGACTTCGCACGGCACAGAGTAGACAGAAAAGTTATGCAGATAACAGGAGACGCGATTTGATGTTTGGGGTTGAAGACCATGTATTCCTTAAGGTGTCTCCTATGAAAAGAGTAACGAGGTTTGGTGTTCGTGGTAAATTGAGTCCTAGATTTGTTGGGCCATTTGAGGCTTTAGATCGAATTAAAGCGGTAGCTTACAGACTTGCCCTACCACTTTCACTAGTTGGAGTTCATAATGTCTTTCATGTCTCGATGTTAAGGAAGTATATATGGAATGCTGTTTTGATCTGTCAACTAGTTTTGGTCTGTTTATTTCATTATTTTATTGTTGTTTGGTAGTTTTGGGTTGTTTGGTCTGTATCAGGTTTGGATAGATTTTTATTAGGTGAGGTTGTTTTTGGTATTTGTGGTTGGTTTCTCACCAACTTGTGATGGTGTGCTAGCATATGATTAGGCGGTCTTATTAGTGCCAACCTAGTTGGGATTGATTGGGTTCGCTGTGATACTTTTTGCACTCATCCTCTTCTTTCTTTTATTGATGTAATAGTTTTCTATTTCATCAATAAAGTTCCTTTTCTTTGCTGATAAAAAAAAAGGAAATATATACCGGATCCTAGTCATGTGATTGATCATGCACCATTGCAGTTTAAGGGGGATTTGGCATATGAGGAACACCCTATACAAATTGTTGATAGAAAGGAAAGTTTTGAGCCATTGAGTCATTCACTACTTTAAGGTTCAATGAAGCAATCACTTGGAAAGAGAAGTTATTTGGGAACTCGAGAATGAAATGAGACTAAAGTATCTACAACTTTTTAAGACTCCAGGTATGTCAAATTTCGATGACGAAATTTCTTTTAAGTGGGGAAGAATGTAAAACCCAAGTTATGTGTAGAATAATTTTATGGGATAGATTAGTAATTAAATTAATTTATATGGATCATTTAGTAATATCAAGGAATTAGTCATGAGAAGGTATTATAATTTCTATAACTTAGATGGGTACTTTTGCAATTTTGAGAAACTAGGTTATTAAGCCAACATCTTGGCTTTAAGTCTGCGGAAAACAGAGGCGTCGTGAATCGTTTTTGGAGGCTGCTGCTCAAGGGTTTGAAAGTATAATACCGGAGTGGTGATTTTGATCTAATCATCTCTTAGAGGTAAGATTTATTTTATTGTATACCTATTTATAAATTTAGTTTTAATATATGAATAGATGATTTGTATGGGCATATATGATTAAATAATTATATTGATGTAGTCCATGTTAGGGGTGTCAATTTCGCCGGACTTTAGAGTGTATTTTGCATTCCGTTTGGGTGGTTTGTATTTTGGGATTGATATGTGATGGGTTAAGTTTAATGGTGGTGTGTTTGTGGGATACAAGATTGACCGCAAGTAGTTACAAATTTATACATGTTTATAAACAGCAATAGAATAATGTAAGTTTCAAAAAATATTGTCCAAGCTGTAGTGGCTCTGTTTCGGTACTGGGGTTTGGAAACTACTGATAGACTATAGGATTAGCTTATTCTTTTATAAAGAAAATAATGATGGATGCATCATGGTGATCAATAATAATTGTTTATGTGGTGTAATACTTTATTAGGTTTGTGAGATTGAGGTGGATCTTGGTAATTTGAGATTAGTTTAGGAAATATTATTTTAGTTGTTTGAGGTAAGTAACCCTCTATCATTGTTGGTTCATTTTTATTCCTATTGAATCGTTTAAAATTATAAATATTTATTTAAAGGCATTCCTATTCTCTTAAAATAAAATACGGGTCAAGTATAAAACAACATTGAATATTGTTACGAAAATTATTTGAATATTTTGTGAAACTATTCTGAAAATTGTACGAAATGTTTATTATGAAAATATCGTATATTTTATTTAAAAGTTGTGTATTGTTTGAATTTTGAACATCACTCTAGTCTGACTATGATTTGGACCATAGCCAATGTAGGTTATTTATTGACACAAAAACTAGTTTTTTTGGGGCTTTACCATCGGCTTATGTGTGGTTTTGGGCCTTGTCAAGAGCTAAGTGACCGTAGACACCAAGACTTGGGTTTGTGAATCACATCATTGAGCCATGTGAATATTGAACCATCGATTTGAACGACGAAATTTCTTTGAATTATCTCATTGTCTTTTTGTTAGGTTTTATTCTTGGCAATCCCGTTTGACAAAACTCCTTTCAGTTGTACTTGTTTTCGCACTTTTATTTCAGTGAGGCTATGAGTTTATTAGATGCGAATCCAACCCGAATCGTGCCTTACAGAGAAGTTTGTGATGTTTAATTCTTTCAAGATTGCCACTTCGCTGACTATGATGGGGATCGAGCTGCCTGGTCAGCTTGCGGGGTTCTAGGGGGCAGCACCCCTTGGCGGGTCCGGGGCAGCGCCCAGGCGGGGTCGAGGGGCAGCGCCCCCGAAGCAAAATGCAAAAGTGCATTCAAAGTTGCTTGTTCGCTCGAGCGAACATTCCCCCGCTCGAGCGGAAATTGGTGAGTTGCAGAAGTATGCGTGTCTGCAAAAATACTGTGATCCGTGTTTTCAAGCTTGAGCGTCGAAATCCCCGCTCGAGCGTACATCTTGGTTTGGAACACGTCATATAGTGTCCCCGCTCGAGCGTCCATTTCCACGCTCAAGCGGACCTCGCGATTTCAGATTCTATAAATTCGCATGTTGCTCCAAATCTAGGGTTTTACCTCCAAATCTTCTTCTTGGGTTCTAGGGTTTATATCTGGGGCTATTTTGGTAGTTTTCTTTGATGTTTCATTGAGTATTCAACTCATGGTTTAAGGAGGATACATCAAAGGATTGTTTGTTCATTCTATACAAAAGAGAGAGTTGTTCTTCGGTGGATTCTGAAGAATTCGAGTCTGAAGCTTTGGTGGATTTTGGAGTGGCTCATCGTCAAGACAATTCCGAGGTGCAGACGGGCTGGAAGAGGCACATAGGGGTTGGTTCAATTCGGGCGTGGATTCGCTAGGTAATTGAGAGTATACCTATGTAATTCCTTTATATCTTCTTAGTGGATTGTTTTGTGGTTGTTGCCCGTGTTTTTTTTTTATCACAATTGGAGGTACTCCAATTGTGGTTTTTCCACGTTAAAATCGTTGTGTCGATTTGTCTTGATTGTTTGATTGGGATTGTTTTATTGCTTAAAATTGATACATAATCACAAATCAATATCTAGCGGATTTCTAGATTTGTCACTTTTCAATTAGAATGTATTACTACACTGTCTATTTTCAACTATGAAACCATCTTACAAAATAATTGTTTATTTATTGAATTGTAGCAAAAATATATTTATTAGTTATCGACTATTTTTTTGTATACTTGATCCAGCTAGCAGTGATGGTTGGTTATTTAGTGGGCTATCTAGCTTACCCTTATTTTATTTTTTTCAGATTCTGAGGAGTAGAGCTGCGCAGGGTTTTTACTTGTGGGAGTGCTGAGAGTAAGACTATGATTTAAGTACTTGGATTATTATTTTGTTAGTGGATTATATTAGTGGACTTGGTGGACAATTTCATACTATAAGAATTATTTATTTTTTTTATGGATTTTGGCATTATGATAATTCAGGATTTAATTTGAGTATTTTACATTGTTGGTTTATGTGATTGGACTCTTAGCCTTGCATACTCACTTAGATGAGTGTGCGGTGTTGTCATGGAGCTTGGGTCCTGACAAGGATCATCAATCCCCACATCAATCTCATTATAGCATATTCGGTTGTATCAAAGTGTATTCTTCAATTATTACATCCATTAATTTCTTTTTAAAATCAAAATATATTTTGTATTTCCTTCATAATCTCGACATCAAACACCAACACAAAACGTTAAAATTTTCTTTTTCTCGTTTTCTTGGAAATAAACGAAGTAATAAAAAATCAGAGATCTTAAATAGATTTGAAAAATCAGAGATTTGAATTCATACAAAACAAATGCATATATAATAAAAACTTATAGATTTGAGTTTGAGTAGTTTGGCAAGACAAAAAGAAGCCACCGATTGAGCTAGATTTGCAACAAAACAGAGCAGCATAATGTAGACACCCCATTTTTGACCGACCTTAAGACTCAGACGTCACCATTTTAGTGCTCGGTGATGTTACATATTGTGCTCGTTCTGAAGTTTCAGAGTCTCGGCTGCGAGCCTTGCCTCCGGACTTCGCGGCTCTTATGTGCTTTGTCTCGGTTTGCGAACCGGGTCTTGTTTTCTCCATTTTCTCTTCCCGAAGGGAGGGAGAGGTCTCGTAGACCATCTCTCAGTGGCCGTAGGCCATTTTTCTCGTTTGGAGCCCAGTTCCCGGTTTTCGGAGCCGTCGGCCGTGCGCCTCGGTTCGGGACCGCTTAACTACCTCCGTTTGCTCCGATTTTTGGCACACACCTTGTCTCCTCTCTTTTGAGAGACACTATGGCCCGGGAGACCACTTTCGTTGTCGAACACCACTTCCGGTGCCTAACAGCCTGTTTTCGGGGCCCCGAACTGTGTGTTTTGGCCCCCTAACCTTCGTTTTGCATCCGTCTTGGTCCATTTTTGGCAGGGACCTTATTTTCACTGTTAGAAAGCTTGCAGGAGGGTGGGAGACCAGCAATTTTTCTTAAAAAAACAGCTTTTTTTGGTCAAAAGTGGTTCAACATGATCTGGGAAGGAGGAAAACATCTGCGCGGCTTCACCGAAACAGGCATAACTCTTTGCACAGGAGGAATTAAGATATGAGGCCACCACCGTTGGAAATCTTACTTCCGGGGCTTCATTTTACACTCAAGAATCTCCTAAGGACAATTCCAGGCGGGGGAGATATGGTTGGTTGAAGTAGGGGATCAATCCGGTTGGACCGAATCTGCGCGGCTTCACCAAAACTGGCATAACTTTTTCCACAGGAGAAATTTTGATACAAGGTTTGCGGCATTGGAAAGCTAACTTCTGGCGCTTCATCCTAGGGGGTAGCCGACCACCTTGACCCTTTTGACCTGGTCGACCGACCAGGTAAAGTGGTCGGCCTACCACCTTGCCTGGTCGGCCGACCACCTTGGCCCTTTTGAGCTGGCCGGCCATTTTTGCCTCCGTGAGTGTATTCCAGCTGTGCCAGCTGTTTGCCATTTGCTGCATCCTCCATATGGAGGATCTTGGCCCTTGATTTGAAGCTTCTAAGAGAAGCTTTAGCCTCTTTTCTCTATAAAATAAGGGCTGATCTTCCATTGCAAGGGTTCACCATTTTTGATCAAGAGATATACATACATCTCCATATATCTCTCTCTTTGGTGCTAAAAGTCCGCATTTCTTGCATATTTACCCTACATCTCATAGCCTAGCACCTCCATCACTCATTCCAACACCTTGGAGGCCATTTGAAGAGGTTGAAAGCTCAGAATTTTAGACTAAAAGCTCCTGATTTACTGCTCTTCAAGGGTAAGTACCTATTTCCCTTAAACTTGCATTTTTTTGCTTCATCTATAAGCTATACTTGCAAGCATTTTTGGGCTTCGACCTAAACTGAAAATATTCTTATTTTGAGCTCATCTTAATGTTTGATCAAGGACTTTTCTCTGTTTGAGGTCTTCTACTCACCCTTTGTGCTTTATCTCTCTTTTAGGGCTTATTTTGCATAATATATTAGCCTTATTTGTGAGCATTTATGGGCTTCGACCTAAACTGTAAAGTGTCTTATTTTGAGTCTCTCTTCAACTTTGTTGAAGGGCTCTTTGCTGTTTGAGGCCATCTGCTGCCCCTTGTCCTTCATCTCTCTTTTAGGGTATTTTTGCATCATATTTTAGCCTTACTTGTGAGCATTTTCGAGGTTTGGTATAAACTGGAAAAAAATCTTGTTTTGACCTCCTCTTTAAGTTTTCTTGAGGTCACTTTGTTGTTTGGAGTCATCTCCTTCCTTGCATGCTTCATTTCCACATGCTTTGAGCCATGCATTTGAGCATTTGCATAAGTCTTGTTTTGGCCTCTTAGCCACTGAAATCCAGTGGATTTTCAGTGGCTTTGATGAGGTTTTGAGCTTTGAAATCATAGAGGGGTGACCCTCTCACCCCCCATTCTCTTTACTAGCATATTTGGCCTTCCAAAGGGACCCTATTTTGCATGCATTGAAGTCACTTTTTAGGCTTTATTCTGGTGGTTTTGAGGTCTTCCTCAGCTCTGTCCGAGGCCCTTTTGGCCATATTTTATGTCTATGATGCATGTGTAGAGCAATCACATTCAAGGCCTTTCAAAGAGGCCTTTCTTTGCATGTTTCCGAGACTGATTCCAGGGCCTATTTGGTGGGTTTTAGGACTTTCATAACCCATTTCCAGAGTTGGTTTGGTCTTGCTAAGTGTCTATCTTGTAGGTGCTTAATAACCCCTTGCATGGCCCTCTAAAGGAACCCATCATTTGTGCATGTGTTGGCTGTATTTCAGAGGTTATTTGGGCATATTTTGGCATATTTTATTCACTGATTTTGGCTGGTTTGGTGAGATTTTATATGCTTCATATACATGCCATACAACTCATGCTTGCTAGTCATTATCGCATGCTATTTTAGCCCATCATGTTAGCACTTTTTGGCCATGCTTTGAACTGGAAATGTGCATGTTTTGGGACTGCCTTGGCTCTATCTTTATGCTTCATAGTCAAATAATGCATGCTTTGTATAGCTATAAGTCAATACATGTGCCTAGTTTTGAGTTTCGGGGCTCATCTCATGCATCGGGTGCCATGTTTCCATGCATCGGGACCTTTTAGCATCATGTTTCAGTGCTGGAGTTTACATGTTTGAATGCCATGCTTCATCCTTGCCATGCCTTGTTAGAGTTGCATACTATGCCTTAGGT
The DNA here is from genome assembly GCA_030407325.1 of Camellia japonica. Taxonomy (NCBI): domain Eukaryota; kingdom Viridiplantae; phylum Streptophyta; class Magnoliopsida; order Ericales; family Theaceae; genus Camellia; species Camellia japonica. Next base: position 118,599,994 of record JAPPVO010000032.1, read on the forward strand.
TTGCTCCTCGGTTTACGTGCATGTGTGCACGCATTTCGATAGTCTCATTTTCATCTTATGGCTACTGATGTGAGTGTGGCTGAGGTCCACTCATGTTGGTGTAAGTCCATCATGCATTGTGTATGCCATTTCAATTCATAGCATTGTGTATGTTAGGTTGCATGTTAGAGCATCATGTATGCCATGTTACATCGAGCATTATGTATGCCATTTCATAGCATTGCACATGCTAGGTTGTATGTTAGTCACATTGTGTATGCCATCTCATTTGCATGGTGTTTGGGATGGGAGTTAGCCCAAGCACGGGAAGCGAGGGACGTTTCGTACTCCGAGTGACGGAATGTGTCTCAATTCCCGATCGCCGACACTCCGGATTATCCATGATGGAGTCTAGGCCTTGTTTTGTTTATATGTGCATTCATTTCACAGTGAGTCATGCAATTCGACTCTTCGGCCATCATGCATCGAGATGCGTGATTGGTGGCACGAGAATCGAAGACTACACTCCTTGAAGAGTAGTCAAGCATACATATGTGAAAATACATTGCCATGCCCCTTTCTTGCTCTTTGTTGCAGCAAATCCAAAACCGGCAGTCTTTTGGAGCTTCGTGCAAATATTCCAGGCTTAATTGTAAACAGAGGCTAATTGGGGCATCGCAATGGATTTCCGCGCAAGGCAACTCAAGCATGCATCATTCATCATCCGGAGCAGAGTTGAGGCAGTCCATAGGCTTGCATGCTAATTTACTGCTTTCCTAGATTAATTTGTTAATTAATTAGGGTTTTGTACTTATTCAGACTGTATTACTTATTTGGGACTGTATTATTTATTCGGACCCTCCGCGCGAGGGCAATGTTGTAATAAGTGTGCGTGTGTGTTATGTATGTCTTCCAACCCCACGTCTTTCTCCCTTTTATTTTCCAGCTTATGATGGTTAGATTAGGGCATGTTCCAATTAGCATACAGTAGATAGCATGTTTGCATTCATTCATCTGTTTTGCATGCATCGGGCTCGACGCATCATACTCACTGCATTGTATTTTAATTCCGAGTTGAATACACGTTGGCTGGAGCATTTCATATGCCATGTTTAGAATAGCCGAGCCTATCTTAGTTGCATTTTGCATGTGTTGCATTAGACATTTCTGTATAGTTAGGATCATGCATGGATTTCTAACATAGCTTCTGTTTTGGCTTGGAGTACTCGGTAAGTTTTTATGCTTTAGCATCCTTGCATGTGTGTGAGTGACTGCCATGATAGCATGCTTACCATGAGGCTATGTGCTTATGTGTTATAACTGCCTGAATGCCTGTGGGTGAAGGTTGGGTTATTTGGATTGGAACAATTCATTCACTGTGAGTTTTAAGCCCACTAGATAGTGGTAAAACCATCTTTTCTAAGCCCACCCGAGGGTGGCAAAGTCTGCATTTTAAGCCTACTTGCGAGTAGCAAACCATTTTCAAAACAAACATGAGATGTTCCGTTCCAATTCAGGCGACCCAGTCTATACTTGTATGCTGTGTGCATCACATAGTAATTCTAGGCTAAATAACCGAAATAAGAACGCATAATGTTTTCAAAACTAGATATCATGGTTAGTAGAGGCCGATCTTTGATCGGGCGAGCGGGGTGCTCACGAAGTGACCTTCCCCAATCGTACCCAAGTTCCCGAGCCGAGGCAACTTTGGTGATGACGGACACGTGGCCTTAGGCAAACGAGTCAGGGTTCCCTAAATCTCCCCAAATAAAATATTTAGGTGGCGACTCTGTATCTGGCAAAGCAGTCCATGTTTGGCATTTCTTTCAAAAAAATCTGTTTCAAAAATGATTTGCCGGATTTGGACTCTTTGATGATTTCATCGGTCTTGCATTGCACTCTGCGAGATTAGATACAGGACCGTGACAATTTGAGTCCGAACTGTAGTGAGCCCAAATGAACAAAAATGGGATTCCCCTCCTGGGACGTTCGGGGATGTCTACAGTTTCTGGCGACTCTGCTGGGGAGTTAGAGAACTTGACTCGAACTCATGATATCGTGTTTTGATTACACTTATGTGTTTCTTTGCATTGCATTTGCATTGGTGCGCCTAGGACACCGTGTTTGCCATCTGCTATTCCTGAGCGGTTTGCCAGAGGCTGCATGCCATAAGGCTTACTGGTTACGGGCTCTGCCAGTATGGAAACACAAACCCCGGTTTTACCGGGGCACCCTTTTGACCATTCAACCTAGTGCATATTTGGAATCCATAGTGACCATTCCAAGCTAGGACAGGTTGCTTACCCGATATAGGTTGTTTGAAACCGCTGCGTGCGTAGTGAACCCCCTAGCTCCTGACAAAATAGGACAGGGAAACCCTATCCCAACATAGGGGTGTTTTGGCTCTCACTTGTTTGTTATGTGCTTTAGAGTGCGTCTCTACAGGAATGCATGTATCAATTTACAAGTCGGGGTATCAGGCCTGCGGGCATCAGAATGTGAAGAATCAGTTTTACCCGAGGGTATCAGATTTGAGGTAGAATTTTGGGGGCAAAATTCAGTAGAGAGCACAGTCATCCTGCTATGCTCGTATCTGTTTTGGTGAAATCTGGCTGAAATGCTGTCTGTTTTCTCTTTTGCTAGGGTAGTCCTGGAACCATAGCTTCAGAAGGCTCCGATATCCCCCCGAGGTTCATCAGACTTGTGCTGATAGACTTTGTCAGTCAGAGATTCAGTTCAAGGGCAATTAGTGTTCGTTTTTGCCAGAGGCAGGCTAAAAGGGCCAGTCAGACACAGATCACCAGTTCACAGTTACCAGATCAGTGCCCTTATCCACCCCACCAGTGAACAGTCAGGCTGAGGTCTCAGTTTCTACTGGCAGGGATAGATATACCAGTCAGTCAGATGGATTAGCAGAACACGTCAGGGATGGAGGCAATGATACGTCAGATGCAGGAAAGTATGAAACTCATGCAGCAAGACGCTGTCCGCCAAACGGAATTTGCCAAACAGCAGGCCGAGGTCATGGCCCAGCAAGCAGAGCTAATCACCAGACTCCAGCAACAAGCCGGGGTATCCGCTTCACACCAAGCTCCTCCCCCACCAAGAGATCCAATACCCGGGGAGACACCAAATGTTCAATATCCAGGAGGATACAGATATCCCGACAGGGCCGGCTCCGCCTCTGATTCTACCTCAATTATCCAAGGCACCACTCTTATCAATCAACCAGACTCTCCTTTGAGTTCGAGGTGGACCCTACAGCGTTGAAGTTGAGTAAGCTTGAAAAGATGTTCAAGAAATCTCAGGGAGTAAGGTCCATCCCAGACATCGAGGATGGGTATACCGATGCAGCTGTGATGCTGCCGGACAGATTCAAAATGCCGCATATCGATCGCTTTGACGACTTTGGAGACCCAATGGTGCACCTCCACCTGTTTTCTGATATCTTGACGCCAATGGGTTTGACCACAGTTCAGAAGTTATCTCTCTTTGGGCGAACCATGTCTGGGATAGCCGCAATCTGGTATGTGAAACTGGAGGACTCTGTGAAACGGAATTGGGAAGAGCTGGCTGAGGCCTTTATTGCTCAATACTCCTACAACGCACAGATCGAGGTCACAACTCGTGATCTCGAAGTCACCTGCCAAGAACCAAAGGAAAGTTCTCTGAATTCGTAACCCGCTGGAGGGCCAAGGCCTCAATGATGACCATAAGGCCGACGGATAAAGATCAGATTCGGATGATTGTGCGCAATCTCCAGCCCAAGCTTATGCAGAAAATGATTGTTCTCCCCTTCCCCACCTTTTCAGATTTACACGAGATGGGGGTGCAAATCGAGGACGCTATGAGGCAAGGCCTCATTGACCAGGAGAAGGAGCAGCCCAGGAGGGCGTTTTTTTGCAGTTCGAATGCAACCACCAGTGGTGATGCAGCTGCAAGATCTTCTGAAGTGGGCATGGTCACCACTACCACATCAAAAACAGCTACCCCATTCACCGGTGCGTCCGGAAGTAGCTCGCGAGCAGCCAAATATCCTCCCCAAGCCAAGAAGGTTTTCACCCCACTTTATATGCCTTTGCCAAAGGCTCTAGGGGTTTTGATCAAGAAAGGGCATCTGAAGCCCCTGGAGCTGCAGCCATTACCAAAGAACCTCCCTCTCTCACACAACCCAGCCGACTACTGTGCCTTCCATCAGCGAGCTGGCCATGACACTGACATGTGCTTTCGTCTCCGCCACGAAATACAAGATCTAATCGACAACGGGGTCATCGTCGCACCAAGTCCTGCAAAGTCTATCGGCACTTGATCAGTGAACTTGGGGGGAATAATGTGACTATGTGATCGGGGGATGAACCACCTGCGGATGGCACTCGATTTACTCCAGATATGGCGTATGGCACGCACCGTTTTGAGCATTTGGTGAATGCTACATTCTGACTTGGGTATTGAGTCAGTCTTGTTGTTTTGTTTTGAGTTTGTCCTTATGTTTTGAGTCAGTCTTTTCATACTGAGCCAGTTGAGGTCTGTCTTGTCGTATCGAGTCAGTCCTGTTGTTATAGGAGTCGGGTGATCCCGGGGGTGTTACCTCGGACATCACTGTTTTGTTTCGTGTTTGTCTTTTTGCTTTCTTCGAGTCTATTTCTATCAAGGAGCCAGTTGTGCCAACAGATCTCAATGAAACAGCAGTGATTTTCACACTCTTGTATTTGCTTCGGCCGTGCGCCAGTTGCGCTAGAAAATTTGAATCGAACGGCAGTACTTTTCGCCTACTTTTCTGTGCCTTGAATTCATTGCATTGACCTAAGTTTTTCAAAACTTTTTGAACACTGGGTGAAAAACAAAGAGGAAGGAATTCCTCGGGATTTGCAAAAATTTGATCGATTGAGAGAAAGAGAGGCATGCTACGCCCTTAATGAATGAAATCATGCTTGTTAGTGTGAGTACTGGGAAGGATCCTGGCTTGATCCAGATTGGTTCTACACTGTCTTCAGCACGAGCGACTGGACGCTTCCTTAAAAGATTCCAAAAAAATGTTTTGCACGGTCCTGGGAAGACTTGTGTAGAATCGCTCTTGAGATTGTGCAGCTTAGGATCGCTCTCAGCCTCGAGACTCGACCCCTCTGCTTTCAAAACCTTGAACTCAGATTCAGAATGTTCAACGGTCAATCACGATGTGAGGCTGTGTGGCCAGATTCGAAGCAGCCCTCGACCTAGGGCAGAAAAATGTCAGATGTGCTCGAAGAGCCAAAGATGGATCATCCTGCAAATCAATGAAGACTGGCAAGAATGCCAAATCCCAGAAGGGAAGAAAGAAGAAAGCATTGCTAAAGAACAACTGAGTTCCTATCCACAACACTAGGGGCAAATTTAGCCCCCATGGGATGGACTCCTGCATCGTCAGCGAACAACAACCACTCTCCTAGATTCAGATGGCTTCAGGATCTCAAAACCATTCGGCATGGACAAAGCTACACTTTGTCTTGTATATATAAATAATATTTTAATATTCTCTAGATCTATAGCAAAATATAGAATGGATATCAAAATAATAACAGAAAAATGTGAAGAACATAGAATAGTTTTGGGTGAAAACAAATGTGTGTATATGCAAAAAGAAATATAATTTTTAGGACTTGAAATCAAGGCAGGGTCAATAAAAATGCAAAGTCATGATCTCAAAAAAATTAATAAATTTCTAAATACAATAATGGATAGAAAAGAATTAGAAAGATTTTTTAGGATGTTTGACTTTTGTCTCGGATTTTATAAAAGATTTAGCTAAAATAAGAAAGTCATTCCAAAAGAAATTAAAAAAGAATGAGGGTTGGACTTGGAATTCAGCCAACTCCGCATTAGTAAAATTCTTAAAAGAAAAATATAAAATTTGCCTACCCTAACTCTTCCCAATGAAACTGATGAGCTAGTACTAGAAACAGATACATATAACAATCACTAGAGCGCAATATTAAAAATAAAATAAAATAATCAAATATATAGGTATTGTAGTGAAAGTTTTAGTCAAGTTGAATGCAATTATCCCACCATGGAAAGGTAATTATTAGCCATCATAAAAGGAATATAAATTTTTAAAATATTTTTGGCTCCAAAACCATTTTTAATTAGAACTTATTGTTAGGCTTTGTGAATAAGAATTTATCTAACATGTAAGCTCAATGAAGGCTTTTACGATGGCAACTCTAGTTAAAACAATTTACCTTTAATATAGAACATATTACACTACAACAAAAAAAAAGCCTTTGGTGGCAGACTGATTTTGTCTCCAAACATCAAATTGTCGTCACCAAAGTGATTTGTGACGAAAAATTTTTGTCACCACGTTCGTCGTTTATTTGTTGTCGCAGAAATTACCTGGTGACTAAAAATCATTTCGTCGCCTATTCTTCATTTTTGGCGACAAAAATTTTCATCTCTAAATGTTGAATTTTTCGTCCTCTATAACATCCATTTCGTCACTATAATTAAATAATATTTTATTTTTAATTGTTTTGGCGATGAAATATTTCGTCACAAAATATTAAGATAGAGGTTTTAATGACAAAATTTATTCTCACCAATGATATAGATTAAGGTGACAAAACAATTCGTCACCAAAATGAGCACAAAACAAAATTCTTCAATGACAAAACAATTTTGTCGCCAAATATTTCAAGTTAGTGACAAAATATTCAACAAATGTGACGAAATTATTTGTTGGAACTATATCATTAGTGACAAAATAATTCGTCAAGAAAAGTTGTTTGAAAACTAATAGAGACAATTTTTTATTTCGTCGCTAATAATAATTAACATTTTTTAAAATGGGGGTAATATTTTGAATTTTAAATTTTTTTATACTAAAAATTCCTTGCACATTTTAATAACATGTTTAATAAAATATCTATTACATATTAATACAAAAACTTGTTCATTTTCATAAATACTACAGTCGAAATATGTCTCACAATATCCACAAAAATACAATATCAATTGCGGGTTACAAAACATGTCTCCTAATATGCACAGAAAACACATCTCCTAATATCCACAAAAATATAATATCAAGTACAAATTACCAAACATGTCTCCTAATATATACAAAATATAAACTTTATAACGCAACCAAAATACATGTAAGGTAATATTAACAAAAACACAAAATGAGCAAACTTCTGCTTTCCAGATTACCAAACACATCCATCTCTAATCTCCAATCTGCAACAAAAAAAGAAAAGAAAAAAGGAAGACAATTACTATCTTATCGATAAAATATACAATTTAACATTTTTTGAAAAGTTCATTTTTTGACTTAGTTTTCAAACTAGGAGTCCCGTGCTAGTTCAATAAGTTTCCACAACTTACATTGGTCCCTCCCGAGGTGTTCGGGGTGTTTCCCGGGCCTTCTCGTGGTTGTTTCACGATTTTGGCCCCCAATGGCCTATTTTCAAGCCTAAGTGTTAGAAAAAGTGCATTTTTCGACTTAGTTTTCAAACCGGGAGTCCCCGTGCTAGTTTCATGAGTTTCCACAACTTACATTAATCCCTTCCTAGGTGTTTGGGGGGTTCCCAGGGCCTTTTCGTTGCTGTTTTATGATTTTGGCCTTTGATGACCTATTTTCAAGCCTAAGTGTTGGAAAAGTGCATTTTTCTACTTAGTTTTCACACAGGGAGTTCTGTACTAGTTTCGTAAGTTTCCACAACTTACATCAATCCCTCCTAAGGTATTTGAGGTGTTCATCGGGTCTTCTCGTGGCTGTTTCATGATTTTGGAGCCTGATGGCATATTTTCAACCCTAAGTGTTGAAAAAATGCATTTTTCTACTTAGTTTGCAAACAGGGAGTCCCATGCTAGTTCCGTAAGTTTCCACAACTTACATTGGTCTCTCTCAAGCTGTTTGAGGTGTTCCCCTGGCCTACTCATGGCTGTTTTACGATTTTGGCTTCCCGATGGCCTATTTTCAAACTTAAGTGTTGAAAAAGTGCATTTTTCTACTTAGTTTTCAAACTGGGAATCCAGTGCTAGTTTTGTAAGTTTTCACAAGTTACATTGGTTCCTTCCGAGGTGTTTCGGGTGTTCCCGTGGCCTTCTTGTGGGTGTTTCACGATTTTGGCCCCTAATAGCCTATTTTCAAGCTTAAGTGTTAGAAAAGTGCATTTTTCTACTTAGTTTTCAAACTGGGAGTCTCGTACTAGTTCCACAAGTTTTCACAAATTACATTGGTCTCTCCTGAGGTATTTGGGGTGTTCCCATGGCCTTCTCATGAGTGTTTCACGATTTTTGCACCCGATGGCCTATTTTTAAGCCTAAGTATTAGAAAAATGCATTTTTCTACTTGGTTTTCAAATCGCAATACTTTTTCTATAGCTTAACTTCATTCATAAACACCGCATTCAGAAGTTTAGTGATCCCAAGTTTTCAACAAAATCTTCAATCCAAGGGGACTTAAAAGAATCTAAAAACAGAAATGTGTTTGAATGTTGAAGAGAACACCTTAACTACACTAATAATTTTGGAACATAAAATTCACATAAAGATGAAACTAGACACTATAAACTCCATTTTTAACAGAACCTAGTGAATTCAAATTCAAATATTTCTTGCTTTATCTATGTTATTATTATCATTCAAGTCATAAGAAGAGAACTCATACAATCATTTATGAAAACAACTAGTATCCACACAAAACATCATTTCTTAGGAAATTCTTCAAAGTTGGTAGCATTCGTTTATTACCTTCATGAAGATTTCAATATCAGGATCAGGTTTAATTTTTGCTTCTTTCTCTCTCCTTTGTAACTCTGCTAATATATCTGCAAATGTTTGAAAAGAATAATTAACATTGCTAACCTGTAACAAGTCATCAGTGTGCATGGTTTGAGCATATGTAAACAAAAGAAAATAAAACTAAACCAATCTTTTTATCAACCATAATGGGATTTGACCCCTTGGCATCTCGTTGAAAATGCCAAGGTTTCTCTCACAGTCATTTCTCCAATATGAAGATCATGCTGACTATTATATGCAGCAGTTCTCTACAGTACAAACTTATGCATTTCATGGCCATTCATTAACACATTAACCCCATAAAAAGTTCTAAAAAAATAAATCGAAATGAGAAAGACATAGTGTAGGAAATGTTAATACCATTCTAGCTTTCCCAAAATTTCCTTCTTTATGAGAAGAATCTGTTACCTAACATAAGCGTTGTCTGATATGAAAATGAAGTCATTAATTAACCCACAAAAATCCTAAAATCAAAAAAAGATTGCACTTGCAATTTTAGTGAAGCCAATAGACTTCTAGATCAAACATGAATTACAGAAGCTGAGAAAGAACAAAACACTACTTACCTCTGGTGTTCAAATTTGATTTTCAAATTTCATGTTTGGTTTGATTTTCAAATTATACTGAAACATGAAAACACAATATAAAAGTAGAGGATGGTAAATTCAAAATATATACCTTATATATAAACTTATAAATCAATGAATTGTAAACCTACTTATTGTAATAATATTTGGAGCATTCAACCTGAAGCATCATACCAAACATGAGGAGCTTTGGGCATAATTAGAAGCATAACAATAGCAACTTCACACAGCTTATGAAGCACGAAGTGCTTTCTAGTCCTGTCATAAGATGTATACATCAATCATACTAATATTTTAATTTCTAAAAGATTAAAAAATAAAATAAAATGATTCAAGAACCATATTTTCTCATGAATTTTCTTCATGAACCATCGTGGAACTAAAAAAATTGTGATGTCAACACTTTGAATAATAAAATATATAATCATACTTATTTGGAAGGTATGATTAAAAATAAATATTATCTCACTCAATTAAATTATAATTTTTCATAATTTATATTGGTTCCTCTTGAGGTGCTCATGATGTTTTCCGGGCCTTGTTGTTCAAATTTCACTATTTTGTCCCTCAATGGCCTATTTTCAAGCTTAAGTGTTGGAAAAATTCATAACTCAAAGTAGTTTTCAAACTAAGAGTCACATGTTTGTTCCAATGGGGAGCCACGTCTATTGTCACTCAACCCTCAACAAAAACCAAAGCAATACATAAGGTAAAACCCATCAACCCACAACATATACACAGATTGCAGCAACATATACACAGCTACAACATGTACTCACTTCACTCAACAGAGCAGCAAACCAGACCTGCCCAAGGTTCTAAAAGAAATCGTTGAAAATGCCAAGGTTTCTCTCACATTCATTTCCTTCTCAATATCATATGTTCCAAATCAATAATGGGGTGAACTGGATTCAATCTATAAGCTTGAGGAAGTGGAAATTTTTAGAAGAAGAAGAAGAAGAATCATGGTAGAAATTTTGTAAACCTATGCTTTATTTTGGTTGCACTTTTAGCTAAAAGTTTTCCTTGATAGAAGAAAATCAGTTT